>JBAMYA010000012.1:7408931-7443059 GCA_037176975.1 Arrhamphus sclerolepis
ATCTATCTATCTATCTATCTATCTATCTATCTATCTATCTATCTATCTATCTATCTATCTATCTATCTATCTAATTTCTGTCTCAAATAAAGAGAAACTGTCAAATAATTCCTTCATATCAGTTGAAAGGTTTCCTCTATTTAATTTAAGAGTGTCAGAAGGGCTTGTATTTTCCATAATGCAACGAAATATACATCTGAGGATGTAGCTGCAGAATGTGAAGACGTTAACATGTCTGTTGCATGACTGCGGCATACTTTTTTTTTTCTCTCAAGACAAAAGAATATCTTTCTAAAGGGAGTAGATGCAAAGGAGAAGAGAATGCACATTGACGTTCATAAAACAAAAAAGTAATTTTTCCCCACTTTATCTAGTGACTGCTTGCGTCTGGGTTTTTTACCCATGCATATTAGGCACAGGTGCAGGAATGGCCCAAGGCTCATCAAAGAGATTTTTGCTTTTCCAGCAGAAGTCCCTATGGGCCATCTCTTTCGGATGCTTCACAAGCCATTGCCTGGGGCAAGGATTTGAAACGTGTCCACTGATAAATGAACACCCCATTCAAGCCAGACCCCCGTCCTTTGTTCCTTCTCTTTTAGACTGCATGGCTTTATTAGAAGCCATGCTGGTTGAGAGCTAGAGAGCTGTTGTAAAGAAAAAAGGGGGTTCTGGGCAATGAAAGCCAGAGTGAACTTGTATTTCTTTTATTTTTACGAAAGGGGAAGCAGCAGGAGCAGGATGGTAAGTACCCCGGTGTGATGGCATATAAAATATTCAGGTTACATGGCTCCAAATCTTGAAACTCTTTTTTTGGTCATGTTTTTCTCTTTTTTTTTTTTTTTTTTTTTCTTTCTTTCAGTTTTGATAACACCAAATGGTTTCAATTCACTTTGCATGTATGATGGATTTTGATTTGATGGAAAATTATTTCTGCATTAGAGGACCTGCTTCCTACTCGCATGACGTTTCCAGTTTTGGTTGGATAAGACACCTGTTAGTCCGTTTCAGTTGCGAGGTCAAACACGATGACATAGATTGCATTAAATTTATAATAATCAAAAGGAGAAATGAGGAAAAATTATGGCAAGTCAAGTTGAACAATCCAGCAAATCACTGAGAATGTCTAACAGGAGAAAATTAGCTGAATCCAAACTCTATGAACATGGAATGTTTTTCATTTGTACCTTTTTAGTGTGTGTCAGCCCATTAAAGGAAATTAAATCACTTGACTGACGTCCTCGGAGACCACGAATCCCCTCTCTCACTTGTTTTCCCTTTTTTCCTGCACACACAAACCCTGGAAATCCTCCCAACGTGCTCCCAGTGTGCAGCCATTATCTGTAGGTTATTCAATTCACAACACTCGTATTTGAGTAACGCTTCGTCTGCATTTGACTTGAAACGGCGCAAGAACGTACAATGCCTATCTGCCATACATATCCTCATTGTGCATATGTAGGAGAATGTGCCCATTTGTCCTCTGCTGTGGTTCCTCTTTGCTAGAATGCTGATATGGCCTGAATGGTTGGGCAAACAGAATAATTATGTATATTTCTGCTTAATACAGCACATCACATCAGTAAATCTCACTCTTGGATACACTTGCGCTGCTGTAGATTTTCAATCAGTGATGCTCACTGTGATGTAGGCCGACAGGAGTTATTTTTGTACCCTTGTGCTTTTCCTTTATTTGATGCATCTTATAGGTGCTTCAGATTCCGGTTCGTCGAGGGTGTTGTGTGCATGTGTGCGTAGAAACCAGTGACAACCAAAAAACTTTCACTGCAAATAGATGACCTTGATCATTCACCTTTTTCAGTCGAAATGCTGTGCATGTGGGATGCTGATGGTAAAATGTGATGGAGATCCACTGGTTACAGCAAGGATCGGAAATCTCACTTGTGGTACGCGTCAAGGTTTATCAGCTCTGAGGTAGCAGAGGTGTAGTTTTACCCCCTTGGCCTCCCCAGAGGGAAAATATGAGTGGAAAAAAAAATAACACAGTCAAACTGGCCCTCAGCGAAGACACTAAACAATGATTTAATTCCCCCCAGACCAGGATTGTACGAAAAGGTTTGATTGTTCAAGGGAGAAGGATCAGCAGGGACTCTAAAAATAGGGGAAAAAAGTACACGAAAATGAAGGTTTCACATTTAAATTAATATCACTGACTAATGAAATGGTGGACTACTTGTTCAACCATAAATCTCTTCATCAGTGCCAGCATTGAGCAGCATTAAAAGGAGGAAATATACCAGAACCAGAATAGCAGGAGGTCGCCATGTTCCACCTTTTATGGAAAATATTTAGAATTCATCCAGTTTCCATGAAGTTTCCATCTTATCTTGCTTGGCATCTTCTGCCATTAGGGATCGGTTCAGATGTTTCTCCTGCCTTGAATTAAAAAATAAATAAATAATCGATTGTTTGGTTATGATGTGAAACTGAAACAAGGGTGATCACGCTTGTAAGTTTCACATCAGTTTGGACTGAGTCATAACTACGCACTTCTTTATTCGTACCTCTGTGTATGGATGAGAAGTTAGAGGAGGAAGCAGAATTGCCAGGAATATCTTTTGACAGCCCAGAATAAAGGGAAGACGTGTGCATGTGTTACAGAAGGAGCTTAACAGGCTGGATACGTTCTAAATACTGTTGGAGTTTTCTAAAATGTGTCATGGCATCAAAACTGTGACAGCTGCTGAGGCTGTTTAACTGTTGATGCACACCTGTTAGGAACCTTTTAAAAGGGTGTTGCGAGGGATTTTTATTGTTCATGGTTTTATTTCCGACGGGGCAAAAAAAGAAAAAACAGAATAAAAACCCAGCATGGCTGTCAACCATCTATCAAGAATAACCAGCTTTTTCGTTTTTCTGCCGACTGATTGGCTGCCTCAGCAATTGAAGTTTACCCTCTGCAGTGCAATGAACATTTCTGTTTTACATTCCCTAAATGGCGCTCCTTAACATAACCGTTAACACATGTCCCTCCAGTGAATACTTGTGACAGCTGCAGCTTCACCATGATGTTCGATGACACTGATTGAGACAAATTTAGCCTCTCTCCTCCTTTCTGCTGTACAGTCATTAGTCCCCATTTTTTCAGCAGACATTGATGAGTCCCCTGATGGATGATGCTTACCTTTCCAGAGTCGCCCAGTAATTTCAGCAATACACTACCCACAACACTTAATCACTGTGAGGGCACCGTTCTGTCATCCATAGGTTTGTGTATCCAAATGGCGTCACATTTAAAACATAAAACACCCTCTCCGAGTCCAGGTTCACATCAAGAAGGGTCCAAGTTGGTCACTCAGAGGAGCAGCTGTAAATAAAATGCCTTGACATCAAGGCCTTGTTTTCCCCTCCAGCCACTCATCATGTGTTTCCTTGTTTTTATGCTCCAACAGTGGGTTCACGTCTATTTTTCCCCTCTTTTTTGCCCATTTTTTCCCCCCTCCCTGCTTTTGCAGAAGGCACAATCAAGGACATCCTGCCAGTCCTTTAAATTTACTGTCTTCACACCCAGTGCACCACACGAAACTGGGATGATGTCAACTTCAATACGTCAGTTAAGGGATAGACACCCCACCAAACCCCCGCCACCACGACATTAATAGGGCTACTCACAATTTGGCCAGTAATGAGGCCCTTTGTAATTGGAGTAGACAGTGACTCCTAACAGGGGACGTCAGTGTACAGCACAAATTAAATTATAGCAAGCAACTAGACTCTCTAATTGATATTAAAGGATGTTAAATATGGCAGTAAACTGTCAGCAAGAGTTTTTGAGGGGCACGGCAGCTGTTACCCTTGCTGCTGTTTGCATTGTATTAGTTTTTAATATAGCATGGAAACTTATGAATGTCATAATTGTTTGGTAAAGTAATGACTGGTAATATAGCGGTTTCAGCTAATTGATTTTACATCACCTGAGGTTGTTGGTGATAGACTGTGCATATGTATAGACGTAAAAGTCTTTGACAAAACCAATTCAGGGAACTTTAAAAGTGGAATCTGAATGCGGAGCGTCCTTTATTCATCACAGAAACACATACAGAGGCAGACATGTGCATACCTGCAGTCCATCTTCTGCCGGTCAATGCCACGTCTGCTGCAAATGTTGAATGATCGCCTCCACTGCACAGTCACAACGGGGGTTGGGAGATTGATCACACACGTGGTATCAGAAATGAAAAGGCTCGCCACACGGAGCTGTTTCACTCCTACTGCCCAGAGAGAAGTCTCAACAAGTGTGACGGATATGAGCCTCTTGACAACTGGGGTTACTATGGATATGACTTCTGGATTGGAAGCACATGTCGCAGGCCTCCTTGTGAGATGGATGACAAACACCTGATTGATGAGCTTAATAGTCTCTCTGTGGCCAGTTTCCTGTCCAGTAGAAATGTTACACCACCACCACAATTGAGAAAAATTCCAGGAAAGGGCACAGAGAGCTGCAGAGCGTAAAATGTGGGTGCGTAGCTGGAAGCTACGTTCAAATCCAAGAGATGCCGTTGGATATGTGTGGATCAGAGATGTATTGCATTACATAACTTAATTTATTTAATACACTGTTGTTTTCTTGTTGACTTTAAGGGAGGATAAAGTCTGGCATGACTGGATTTACAGAAATCCAGATTTGGAAAAACTCAAGTGTGGGTGGAGCTAGTGATTAGGCAGCTGTCAATCAGCCGCCTCAAAATGTTTGTAAGACAACAAATCTTTACAAGGGTGAAATAAATTCAGAGCTGCATGCAGTCTAGCTTAATGGTTGTGTTTATTAGCTACACATGGATAATCAAGTCAACACCTGTTTGCCTTCTGTGGGGAAAAATTAGGATTTCTTTGGTCTCTGTGGGTGATAAAGTACTTGCAGCACTGGCAAAAAAAAACAAAAGGCATGCCTCAGCTGGAAGAAACTTTTCAGTAAGTAATTGCCATAGTAAACAATTGTCAAAAAAAAAAAATCCCCACAAAAAACAGATTCACCACATGGTTTGAGCAGAACATTTTTCAAAAATTCCATGTGGATACCTCACTAGAGCAGACACTCATGCACACAACCCAGATTCAACTACTGATGTTTGCTGCGTGTCCTCCCCCTCTTTCTGCACCCTTTTCTTGTCACGATACTCTCAATAAAAGCCACTGAAATCACAATTTACCATGATTTCTCAGATAAATGCCTCCACTTTCTTCCCACCTTCTCGCGCTTCCCTGGTCATTATCGTGGAATTTTAACTGTCTGCGGGCACTGGGCATTAAACACAAATACTGTATTATCTCCATTTTAATATTTCTCTCTGAGAGATAATTCGTTAATTTCAGGCTCCCATAGCAAATTATACAGCCCACTGTAACAGCAGGGGCGTTTTGGTACCAATTTGAGAGATTATATGTGTGGATGATAATGAGCTTTAGTCCAAAAGAGGATTTAAACATGGAGAAGGCTGGCCACTGCTTAATTTAAGAAAATCTGGCCCTTACGTGTAGGAAAAAAAGGCTTGAGGGGAAATAAAAGTCCCCTGAGAAGAGAAAAAAAAGGCGATGAAATAATATGAGAAGTAAATAACATAACATTTGTTATCAGGTTAGGGCAATTTGGACATGAGTAGTAACGGTCGCAAAAATAATTTTAATTGCCTTTTGACTGCTTTGCTCTCATAAAGCTGAGCCACATGGGGAAAATAAAGCTGCAGCCTCTCAGTACTATGCAAATTGCCTGAAAGTTGAGAAGTGACTGCATGCAAATATCCCACGTTTAACCTGGGGCTGATCTGCGCGGTTAATCCGTGCATGTACGTGTCCGTATTCTGCTTCGGCCTCTTTATCCGTCTGTCCAGTTACTTGAGAATTATTTTATGTTTGGATGTTTTGCTTTCCTTCTGTCACAACTGGAGTGACAATTCTTTTTAGTCCTGAATTCAAAAAGGTCCTTAATCTCAGTAGCGCGGCAATATCCTATGATTTGTGTACGTCTCTTTTCCGTCACCTCACGTGTCTTTGTTCCCTCCACCATCTCTTCTTGACATTAGGGGTTACGGCTTCTTCTGAATGTTGACTTTTTCTTATCCTACAATCATTGTTAGATCACATTTCATGCTGTTTTACCAATGGTCTGATTCTTATTTTTTTCTTTCTTTACTTTTGTGCTGTAAAGCAAAGTCTGAATTCCATGTTTCTTCTTTAAATTATACACCAGCAGTATGTGTTTGAGTGCAGCAAGATTGAAGAAAAATGATGGCTCCCATCTAGAAATGATGGACGGTCTTGGCTGTGTAACATACTTTGCTAACGGAGCTTAAAATAGTCAGGATTCTTTTTCTTGCCAGATCTTCCAGTGTTGTGGCTCTGAGTACATTTGTACATCGGAACAGTAACTTTATTTTGGGGCAATGCAACTCACTTAGGTTTGATTTTTTTAAGAGCTGGTCATCGATTTTCATGACAATCCTGTACATTTTCATTTTCCAGTTTTACCAGGCTCTATATTTAGCTTCACGTGTCACCAACAGGTTTAACCATCATGAATTCTTGGAGTTTCCAAAGCGTCATCAAAGGAAAACAACACATAAAGCTCTCCATGCTGTTGTCAGTATTTTAGTGATAATTTGGGGAGAAAACAGGGAAATTTGAATGTCTGCTCTTGTGCTGCACACAGTGTCATTTTTGGATGGTTTCTCTCCCTGGGCAGTGATGTATGGGGAAAGTGTTTGTACTTCGGAAAAAGAGATGAAAGAACTGAATCAGTCAATTAAAAGCAGATCTATTGTTTAGGGACATACTGTACACTGAGCATGACTGTAGCTTATAGATAACAGCTCAATACAGTATGTTTTCCCCCAAACGCAGTTGGTGAATAAAATTTCTTTTTAAGAGTCTGTCTCTTTGAAGATTACGTGAAATTGCATGTTTTTTTTATTTCACTGTTATAAAAATCCCTTTCAGAGTGCCAAGACAACCTTAAGATGTTCTCAAATGTGCGTGAGGTTGCTATCACTATCATTAAGACATACTTAGCATGAATTAAAGTAAACATTTGGCTATAAAAACTTTCCATTTACTGTTTGACCTCCTTAACCAATTGTTTTCTTGTCAGGAATGAATAAAAAAGAAATAAAAAAGAAGGAGTTCAAAAGATCCTGTACTGGATGGGAAGTGCACACACGTGACAGAGACTTGCATGAATTGCAATTTTTTAATTAGTTGTATCCTGCACAGTGAGGCTGCGGTCGCTCAAGAGGTGAGGGTTTTGTAAATGCAGGAAGTCTCCCAACAACGTGGCATTTGATGAGGCTGTCAAGCTCCGTCGCGTCAGCCAGGCACTCAGCGTGTGGCCTTGTTCAATGCGTCTTTATTGGGAAGTTTGAAGACATCCTCTCTAACTGTGTCAATTCCTTGTTCAGTCTCCCCATCACCGAGTGACAGCTAAGAATAAGGAAACACTGCTCTCTTGTTTTCTTTGTACATTTTCTTTAGTTTGGGTTTTCCTTTCCCCCTTCCCTCCCTTCTTCTTTTGTTTTTTTTTGTTTTTTTCTTTAAGCCAGACGAAGATCGGTCAGAGCACAACCAACCTATTTCTGCAACAAGCAGAGACACAGTGAATCCTTACAGGTCTTCAGGGAGTCCTGCCAAGTTTGGGGCTTTTCAGTTCTCCCCTTTTTCTTTGGAAGGAAGAAAGGATGTAAGCTCACTCGCCGAGGAGCATGCCTTTGTTGGTTGCAGGAGACTGGCGCACTGCAGGAGTTTTGGAAACAAACCAGATGGACACTATTCTCCAGGACTTGGCTGCTTTTCCCACCACTGTTCTTTACTCCGAAGATACAAGCAGGTCCAATTCAGATCCTACTGCTTACCATTTTTATTGCAATTAGCAAGGAGTCACCTGGTTTTCTCCCCATTCCATCCAAAGTGTCGCACCTATTGTTTTTGCTAGTTTAATTAAGACGCATCAAATTTCCATTTAAAATGCTTAACTGTTCCCCACAACAGTGCGCTGTAATTTCAATTGGCGTGATTTACAACAATGAAGTCCTGTCACATATTTCCCTGTCATGTTTATTGCCTGTGTTTGATGTGGCTGAGATCTTTAAAGCATTTTATTTATTATCCTTCAGGGCCCCAAAAATGGTAAAAGATGGCAGTTGATTTCCCTGCAGTGCAATGATCAATAAATTCTACATATTAATTAAGTTTCACTGTCATCTCCAAGGGCTCTCTCAGGGATAAGCTACTCCCTGGTCGCTTCATCAGCCAATCACGTCGTAGCCGAGGCCCGCTCAGCCTCCCCCACAGCTTACCCATTTTCATGGCAGAAACACATACGAGGTCCTGCATTAGGAGTGTGTGTTGATCAGAGAGTATGACGGAATGAGGGAGAAGTGGTAGACATTATCATCTGTAATTTACAAGAAGTGTTTTCCTTTTTTTATGACATATTAGAGCAGCTCTGCAAATGTGAAAAGTTCTCAGCTGTGGCTCACACAGCCATGAAATGCTTTTACAGCCCTGGTGGCCTTCTAAAACGATTAGATTATATTAGCCTCTGAAACGTAAATAAAAGAGAACATGACAGATTTCAGTCCTAGGGATGCACACAATTTGCTGCTAATCTCTGAGCAGAAAAGGAGTCAAAAAGAGAGAGGCTGAACAAGGGACTGAGTGATTACAGACAAGCTTTTTAGGATGAAACAATAAAAGACGGAAACAGCAGAAGTTACTGTAATTTACTTCTGTGATACTTCAGAGGCAGCGGCTCTTAAAGAGAAAAGCGTCAAATCTGTTATTTTTATGCAATGCAATATAGATTTCAGCAGTTGTCTGTATCTCTCATATGCCTCCAGTAGCCAAGCAAAACCTATACGACTTCACATTCCCAAGTCTTTCTGTGCTCTCAGCACATCCCCACAGACGATCTCGGTTTCCAAAACAGGATTAAAAGTCCTCCTATCCCCATGACCTTTGCCTGTGTTATGCTTCTGTTCTTGCCAGAGGGTAATAAAACTGTTCCTGCTCTGTTCCACCCCAAACAGAAGTTTTTCCTGTATACTATATGACAAATAACCTATAAGGGAAATATTGTATATAATATATAATATATTATTAATATTGCAGAGTTCTGTCATAGACCAAAAGATGTTGTCCTTAGATTTTGCTTTTTTGTTTGACTATAAAGCAAAATTTGCATTTGCAATTTCCTTCAAGAAATGAACAAATAATACAATAAATACTTTTCCAATGTTTTTCATTTCCTGTTAGTCTAAATTCTGAATTTCCACCTGTTAATGTTAATCATCTGCAATTAAACAGATGCTGCACCATTTCACAGATTTGTAAATATCAATGATACTTTAACCATAAAATTTTTTAATTTTACCTTCTAGAAGCTTAAAATATTAGATCAAGATCAACTTTATTATCATCTAGGGAACTAGTTTAAGTACTAGCCTAGAAATCTAGAGGTATCGCTAGAAAATCTGAATTTGCTCAGCAGGTCCATCTAGCTACCCCTCATTGAAGCTCATTTATGTCTAAAAGTCAGATGATTCTGTCCTTGGAGAGCATCTCTGGGAGGGCTTAATGTGATAACAGCAGAGCTGTGATGTTGTCGTCTGGATGGTAAGCAGCGGTTATTTGAATCACCCTTTGTATCAACATTTAAAGATTTGAACTTCCTTGACATTCTCTTTGGGATTGTGCTACATGAGGCCCATCTTATTTACAAATGGTAAGAGACGTCTTGTAAACTTTCTCTCATGATAAAGGAAGCTAATCAAGAAGTAATCTGAACATGATTGTGAATATCTAACAAAAAAACTGTTCAAGAGGCAAGCGCTGCTGGGGAGGCCCTATGGCTCATTTCCAGTCCATGCATCCATCTAGATTCATATCTGACCTATCAGGCTATTAAAATACAAGAACAGACTGAGAGTGAAGCTCATCATTTATTAAGCTGATATGCTGAGGAGGAATTTTAATGCTAATGTTACCTTCCGATCACCAGGTGGCTGTTGCATTGCTTCAGTGTTTCTACTTTCAGCGCAGTGTCTTGAACAATCCAAGACGAGTTCAATCACTTGCAACATGATTTTGCCTGACAAAAGCTACTGTAGCTCTGCTCTTTTTTTTGGCCAAACTATACTGGACATTTTAAGATCTCAGCAACTTGAGGAAAAAAAAGAAAACATGTCTCCTTTAAATTAAAATTTCTTTATAAAAATGCAATGTTCTGGCAGCCAATTAAACTGGATTCTTCAAGTGTTATCCTCTCTGTGTGTAATGAGGCCCATAGCTTAACTGTGAAGTCTGCGAGCTGCTACTGTTTCTTTGATTCAGCGCTTAATGAGTGGTGGAAAGGCTATTGTCTTCCATCAACAAATCACATGATGGAATAGAAATGCGTCAAATAGCCTGATGGGTGATGTACACTTGTTATACAAGCCATTTTCTCTACACCTGCAAAGACAATTAATTAGAGAGGACTGTAGTGATTATTCATTTGCCATTATTAAACCTGAGAATTTACTTTCAGCTTGCAGCCTGTTTGTCTGTGGTTTGATGAAGAGGCATCTGCCAAAACAGCTGGTAAGATGGTAAACAAAGCAGAGACGTTTGTGGTAAATCTATTTTGATTTTATTTATTTATTTTTATTTTTGACAAGTCATTTGTCCAAGTTCCAGTCATGGCGCACCCCGTGTCAGTTCCAGTGTGAAGGTATTCAAATCCAATTCCAACACTTTTCATTTGCCTCACATTGAAATTCAAATGTGGCCTGATTATAGTGTTTAATGTGCATGCCACCCTCAGCGATTTTGAAAAGCCTGTGATATAGGAATGAAAGGACTGTCTTTTTGTCGTTCTTTGCTCTCTAAGGCTCTGTTGTTTTTGTGCACCAAGTGCCTGGTCTTAAGAAACACAGGGACAACTCAGGATTATGCCTCTGTATGCGTCTTTCATTTCCTTTAATATGCAAATAAAAGATTAGCTTTGAAAGGAAACTCTGGCAAAAGACTCATTTATACCAGGAGGTGATGCAAACCATTCACATCTTTATTTTTTTTTTTCCCTTCCCATTCCTTCACAAGATCAGGACTGACCACGAAAACCAGAATGGAGAGAGCTGATCAGTCACAGCACAGAGTTGCAGCAGCTGCATACAGAGAAAATACAAGATTTTAGAAACATGACTCAGTATCACTAATTCAAGTCAACGGCATGTCAGTATTTCCTCTGAGCCACAACATTTATATGATGACTCCGTCTGCATAGCTCAGGCACATCAAACAAAATAAGAAAACGATGTCTCTGCAGTTCGCAGAAAAAGCCAAATGCATGCGGGAAAATGACTTTGGTATTACACTGTCACAAAGCCATTTCAAATGTGCCACAGGAAGCAATTCCAGTGTTTTCTTTGATATCAAGTGTGGAGGGGCGGAGGGAGGATTACGAAACGCATCATGGAACTGTGATTCCGACACTGGAGCTAGACAATGTGCATACAATACCAGTATCTACAAATGAGTGACTTATATGACCTAATTTTGGTGTGGTTGCCACTGCCGTGGTTGCGGACAGAGCATCATGATTTAACTCTAGAGGACCCTAGACAAACTAGTCACAGGTCCAGTCAATCATCGAGAGCATTTATACTACAGACTTACTGAGTTAGCATTCAAACTACACACCTGTTGTAAGAGATATTGATGCCGACCATCCACACATGTTGAACAAAATGATCAGGAACAAATTGGTGTTAAAAGTCTAATCACATCAATACAGCACCCAAAACATTTCCTTTGCTGCACTTAAGAACCAGATGTTTTGAAAGCCAGTCATTATTATGACCATTTTTGATACCTTCATAGTTTTAAGCTGAAAGCGAAACCAGTCATCTCTTGTTTCTTGCCTTCGCCTCTGCTAATTGGTCACATTTTCTCACAGAGGTTTTGTGTGCACATCTACTCCCAATTTCTTTAGCATAAAAGACTCTCCGGCCTTTCAGTCGCTCTCGAAGTCTACCAATGAATCAAAACGTCGCTGGTCTGTGTGCTTGGTGAGCCGGGGAAATGGCTGTCTTTTATATGTTCCTTGACCTCTTTCAAGCCTACAGAATGGAGTCGGTGTGTGCCTGAGCAGCCTAATTGGGTTGACAGTGCAGCGTCTTGCCTCTTGCGCACATGCATGACATCCAGCTCTCTGACAGAGTGGCCTGCCTCCGCAGCCTTTTGGCTGTCGAAGGCGGTAGCACTGGAGTGAATTCATAAACGGGTCGCCATGGACGCCCCAACTCTATTCACTTCACCAAATGCTTTTTGAGTGTTTGTGTATTTATTGTTGAGCTGTAAGCACTTACAAACAAAACCAATAGCGGATGAAATGTGGCTCAGAGTTAATGAATAGATTTTAATGGTCACTCCAGGAATGTGTTTGTTAATTTTCTGTCAGAGCGCGCGCACTTGCGCGCGTGTGCGCGTGGTTTTAATGAAGCTGAATGAATTGTGCATGAGGTTGCTGGTGCGTGCAGCGTGATTATGTCGAATATGTTCTCCCTGTTGTGTGGTGCCAGCAGTTTGAGTGAGGCTGTGTAGGTGGAGAGGTGGTGGGAAAGGAGGAAGGGCAAAGGGATGGAGAAGCAAAGTGGAAAGTACGCAGGCCGGGCTTCATGAATTCATTTCCCCTCTCTCCCGTGTCAGGGGGACCTCGTCTGAACCCATTACGGTGGTAACAAGGTGACAGCGAGTGGTCTTGCTTCAGGTTGTGGCCTCCGGAGCTGTCTGGCTGCCCGTCTATGTTAATTAAAGGGGAGAATGAAAGTGTGAGATATGGGGGCACTGTTAGACAAAAACGTTTAACTGCACAGTCAGAATAAAGACAGATTTCCCTCTCTCCTTTTCTCTCAAACAACTTTGCAGCTTGTCGCCAGAGTTGAATAGATAATGATACATGTTAGGACCTTGATTCATATTTATGAAGCAGAGTATACTAATCAAACTATGATCCCACTGCACACCATGCCAAGGCCCTGAACTCTTTTATTAAGTTGTTTAAAGTGACAGAAAGTGACAGGTCTCATTTAAATAGTTATGTCCCAGCGTGTCCAAGCCTTTACAGATTTATAGTAAATAAATAAATATTGTTTGGTATTTTTCTTCAATCTGTACTTATATTCTAGGGGGAGGTGAGGTCTTTCTGTGAGAGGAATGGCGATAGCGAAGTTCACTTGGAGAGCATTTTTAGTGCAAAGTAAGTGGGCGATCAGGAGATGTCATCAATTCCAGTGCATGCCAGTTGCCAGGGAAACAGAAGTGGAGAGGCTTTTCTCAAGGATCCTGTTAAACATTTAGAATGTGCAGGCTCAGAAAAACAAAAGACTGAAAGAGATGTGTTCAGGATGATTTTCCATTTTCTCATTCATATTTTTTCAAGCTATAGGTGTAAAGTATGCATACAGATTTGCACAATTGATTCTTAGTTAAAGTTGGTTTCTATCAAGAAAGCAACACCGTTAGATGTGATGAAATGATACAGCTCACAAATCTCCCATTTGCCTAAATGCATCATTTACGGTTGAATTTGCTAACACTGCCACCATCGCCTCAGCGTCTGAAACAGAGGAAAGCTGCATTTCAAGTAGATGTGTCACAAGTCTGAAAATTCTAAATCACAAGTCGTATCAGGCACCCGGTTAAAGAACCATTAGTTTTGACAAACATGGAGGCTGTCACTGATATGTGTTGAGGCAATGTGCAGAAAATAAGTGGAATTCACTCCACCACCCATCTTGGTCTTTATCTGCCCAAGTGAGCAACACTGTGGCCAAGGTTAGCAGAAAAGTAAAGAACAGTTTTGTGGCACTTCTTGATCGAGGAGTCTGTCTCCAGAGGTAATCTCCCAGCAGACAGACCCTAAATGGGAAAGGGTTCTTGTGGTAATGAGGTGGGCTCAGCAGATAGGAGTAGTGTGTAATTCCTGTTAATTACTGTCCAGGAAGAGATAACACCTGGTTGGAGAGGCTAACAGAAGTGATAAGGAGGATCAGGGATTTGCCCGGAGGACTTTACACCCCTTGGGCAAAACAGTTGGTTGTCAAGAAATGGTCTCAAGTTTGCAGCTGTCCTGTAGTAAATGCTGTTTTTTTCTTTTTCTTTTTTTATTTATATATATTTTACTTTCTTGTTCATATACTCCATTCATGGACATGTTATTGCAGTAAACTTCAGTGGCTGAACCTCAGGTTTTATCTGTTGGAATCAAAAAGCAAACAGGAATGGAAATTTGCGATGTTTTTATGGTCCCATTCAGTGTTGGAATGCTCAAGTAGATTTCTGAGAGAAAACAAAAAGCCACAAAATGAAAAGCGAGTTTGTGTTTAAGGTTTCCAATTAATAATTAAAAGGGTGCAACGAGATTACTCCGTGTGTACGTTGGCATATATCCATGAACCAGATCTGTCTCCAGCACTGAACTCGCTCCATCTTCCTAGAGCTTTTGATTAGATGTTAAATATGTCCACGTCTTACATCATTCTTTACATCTTCAAGATAACGTAGCTCCACGGTAAGAAACATTTCCATTTCTTCCGTGCTTAAAAATTTACTTGCCATATTTACAAATTAAATGCACCTCAAATCTCAATTTATGGCATTCCTCTTTGCTTGCAAAGCAAAAAAAAACAACAAAAAAACACATCAAAACAAGCATAAGGGACTACTCTTATACTGCACTTGAGAAACTATTGAAGCCACTGCAAATATTCACAGCACGACTTGAGGGATTTACTTTTAAGAATAGATCAAAGCAATTTACCAAAAAAACACAAGCCCTTTGAGACCCAATTCATTTCTTTGCACATTCCAAGCTTCCATTAGCATGCGGTGGGGATGAGTCTTACAAGTTGTCAGTCACCTCTGCTCTACCGTAAAATCAGACCAAATCCCAGTTGCTGTTTATCTTGTTCCTGCTGCAGCCGCATCATCTTGGCAAACCCCTGACCTGATAGCAAATGGGACAGTTTGTTTGCACACAGAGAAGAACAAGTAATGGGTGATACAGAAGTATGAAAAACAGGAGGCTGATGAGAGAGGACACTTGGTGGTTCTTTTAAAGAATTGAACACTTCATGGTAAACTGCAGTGCCTCCCTGGGGCTTCAAGTACAGGAATATACGAGCTCATATTGGAGAAACAAGGCTAGTTGTCTAAATGCATTACTGTAATAAAACCTGGGAGGGAAAGTAGTGCTGTGTATCTGTGTGCTGACCTTGTTAGTATTAAGTTCTTGAATTGCTCTCTGGGGTATGCATGCTGGCAGAGGCATTGGTGGTCTGACTCTAAACTCTTCACTTCTTACTTTTCACACTGATTCTCATCTTTGTATCCTTCTTATTAACAGCTCAGGAAAGCGTCTGGTCTTCCTCACATGACATCTCACCATTAGCAGATGAAGCATATTTTACACGTGTAATACACAGAACACCAAGAAACTAATTACCTTTCTGTCACTAGTAAGGCTTGGTTTTCCCACTACATCTCATTAAACAGTCGCTGCTGTAAAGAATCAGGCATTTGTGAAGCATCTATAATAATCATATAATGTGACAGCCTTTCATCAGCTTGATAAATGATTATCAAAAAGACCCACAGAGAATATGTCCATTTTAGCACTTAGTGCCTCATTGGTAATGATTAGAGCACATGGTTTCTGGCATGAATAGTATTAGACAGAGGAATTTGTATTTAGTTGTAAAAAAAAAAAACTTAAAAAGGTACCAAGACACTTGGTAAATTGAGTTCTTCGATGAAATAGGTGTAAATGTCTGTGATTTCCCTCTCCTCTGTCTTAAGCAGTTTTTCATTTCATCATATACTGCAATTAAATTAGATAAAACAGCTAACTGTGCCTAATGAACCCTCCATTGTTCTAGATATTAAACATTACACAAGATCATTTAACTCCTAAAGTGTTAAATGATCTTGTGTGACTGTTACAAGAACATTTGGAGGAGTTGTTCCTGTGTGTGATATGACAAGACACAAATGTACACACTCTGTTCTTGAGGATGAGTTTGTTTTCTAGCTTGGAAAATACCTAAGAATTGCAACTAAATCAAGTCATGCTACATTATTCAATGATTTTTAAATATGTTAGAAAGCCACCAACTTGATGGCAGTCTGTCAGGAGCAACTTGCTGGACTCGCTCAGGAGATTAGGCTTTGAGCTCTGTTTGGGACTGTTTGACTTTTGCTTTGTTTGCTGGGTTTGGTTTTAAATCATGTGATGACACCAGAGGATGTTTTACACAAACTTAAGCCACTTTCACACCACACGATTTTAAGTGTGATCTGCCAATTGCCAAGCTTACAGTGCAAGGAGTCGGCGCTCGCCAGTTGACAATTATCTGTGAGCTGCTCAAAGATACACCAAAGACGCTTGTTTAAGCATCAGCCGCTGGTGATGGTTCAAAGAAATCTAGCATGCTAAGTATTTGGAGCCATCAGCCAACTCCTCATTCAAACAACAGCAAATGTGAGACTTATGCACTGGGTGAGATAACGGTGAGGAAGAGAAACAAGTGAACTAAAGTGTAATCTTTTGCCACACAATGAAGTAGGAAGTTTTTCTTTAGTCATTAATGTTTACCCACCCGTTTCTTCCCTTGGTCCATTTAAAAATAGCTTGTTTTGCTCTTGAAATAGCAGCGAGACATTCCAGGACAAAGAAGAATGAACTAACCAATCACATTTCTTGCAGTCCCATAAAAGTGACATGCATTTACATATGGAGGAGGTGCACATCAAGCTACGCTGTAGCCCTCACCGTACTGTTGACATGTGCAGCGTAGCTACGGCGTGAGTATAAATCAGCCTTTAGTCATAGTACTGATTGGCTTGCTTTCTGGTAACCAGCGATCAGAGTTTAACTGAACTCAACCATCAGTCCACTTGTAGCAGTGTGGAGAATTTAAGGATGGGGTGGTAGCCAATGATGGGTATTTAAATGAGCGCTGCAGAAAAGTTAGAGGGAGTTGCAAATAACAACCAACTGAATACACCCTGCTTCAACCTCCTCTTTGAAGTGTTATTGGAGAAACATGGCAATACCACACGGCACACTCAGTGGAGGTTGACCCAGTCCATCTGTCAATAAATCTCACACTCTCTAAGGTAAAAGTCCAATTCTCAAGCAATTCTCATGAAAACATACCTTTATTGCATTTCTACAACTAGATTGCCCTTGAAACTACACATGGGCTCTTTAATGGGTTGATAACACATAACGCAAGTGGCAGAATATAAATGATGGACAAGTGAAAGAAGATAAGAAGAGTGAGACATGGCTGTGGCTGAGATGAAGGGATGTAAAAGAGGGAGGAAAGGACATTGAGGACGGACGCTTCAGTGACTTTGTCCTCTGTAGAGCTACCAAGTCCCAACATGACCCATTTTCCACAGTGAATATTGGCAAAAGATAAAAGTAAAAGTGACGTGTACTTGAAGAAGTTAAGTGTCTAAAATGTGCAGGGTGAAGATAGTTAAAAAGGGTTTATGTTGTGTGGGGTTTGTGCATCATGCGTATTTGTGAATTCATCCTTTGTGGCAAGAAATACGACCAGGTTGGGTATAACGATACAGATGGCAAGAAGATTAGCAAAAAAAACACTGATACTATGTTATATATGCTGTGATGTTTGACAAACCAGAGTATTAGTTTATGATTACTGCTGTTTTTTTTTTCTTTTTCCCCCTTTACATTAAACATGTTTCTAAGTCTCAGCTATAAATGTAATTCATGACATGTATAACAGACGCACATGCTTAATGTGTCACATCTTCAGTTCAGGCCTCTTTATATCTCCAACTGATTGTGGGATGACGTTGTATGCCAATAAGAAATGTGTGTCTATAATGATGTGAGAGATGCATCCAGTTTATTGAGGCCCTCTGCGTCTGAAAACAACTCCTTTTACTGCCAGCAGACACGGAGGCGGGCAGCAATGAACCAGATGCGACAGGTTATGTATTTTCCGTGACTATATTGCATCAATGACTACAAACAGGATCAGTTTTTATAGTCTGATTCACACCCCCGATACACGAGTCCTGGTATATTTTATGTCCAGGATGTACTTTTTGAGACTGGATTCTTGGAAACCTGGACTTTTAAATTTGTCAAGTTATTGTTTATTAGTTTTGGAGTCTGTGCTTTTCAAAAAAAGAAGAAAAAAACTATGTGCTATACCATAAATGATTATCTGTTTTCGTGTTAGCTCAGTAAAGAAAGTCTTCTGACCGTGTTGACATTCATACAAATTCTGACTAGTCTAAAGGCGTAGAAGGACTGCAGATGAATGTAGGCATAACAGAAATGAAGAAATAGAAAAGTAATAAATGGTTTTTGATCTTGCCCATGACTACATCAATTATGTCACATTTACCGGACAAACAATCTATAAAAAGCATCATGATGACTTTTGTTGCCTTGCCACATAAAAGAAGGAAAGAAAAATCTTTGGGAAAAAAAAAAAAAAAATTAATGTCACCAACCAATTTTTGAGATGAAGTAGGAAGAAATACCCTGCAGGTACTATGCAAACAGATCCTGCTTCTCCTTCATCATTAAGAAAGATGAAGATGTACTAACAGCAGGGATGAATGTTGCCATTAATATCCATGACTTTTTTCTCTTTTAATAAAGCACTTTTTGGAAGCAGGAGAGATGGTAATAACTGGTTTAGTGGTTCATACCAGTATTGAGGGCTGGTTATGTTCAGTAAATGAAGCAGGAAGGAATCTGTGGAAAATACTCATGGGTATTTGAAAAATAGAGTACATCCTTGGTGTTTACTTTATGTAGCACACTCTACTCTGCAGTTCATATTTCTTTTAGACTTTGAAGTAGTGCTTTTTTTTTCTTCCATCTGCATCACTGTAACAGACATGAGTATAAACCAGAGCATGAACGCGCAGCCCCAAAACCCAAAACTCTGACTTTTTTTTAATGTATTTATTTATTTATTTCTTACTGTGGCATTGTTTAAATTCTTTCCTAACAGCCAGCTCTGATGACCTGCACCCTGAGGTCTCTTCCTATGCAAATGAGAGTATTCTGTTTGTTCTGCGCAAATACATGGCAATAAAATAATGCAGATGAAGACGAGGGAGAAACACCATTCACTCTATGGCTCCCCTGCCCTGGAGTGCTCAGTGAATTATTTATGAAAGTGCTGACAGAAGAGGAGCAGGTTCAACAAGGCGCGTTTCTCTGGGGGGCAACACCAGCCAACAGTCAGGTGGAGCTCGGTTTGTACTGCAGCCTCTGGATTTTAATGATGGTCCACTGGTCTCGTTATGCGAATATACACTGTAGTGTTTTCCCTGTGTCAGCTGAAAAGAGTGGCTGTGTGAAAATCTGTAATATCTGCCGTGTGACTACGCCCACATTTTTTTTTCCTTCCCCATCCTATTTGCACCCTGTGGCGTCCGCTCTGTTTGCCAGCTTTGAATGTCCAACCTGCTCATCTTTAACCTTTGTCCTTTGCGTTTTCCCACCTTGTTTCAATACACTCTCACCCGGTTCACATCTAAATTGTTCCCCATCCTCTTTGCCCCCTCCACCCCTTCCATCTAATATGTCGGTCGGTTTTCCCCGGCACACTCCTAATACTATCACCAATGATTGACAGTGCATTAAACATAATGTAAATCATTCTTCTGAAACTACATTAGCTAATTAGAAGTCTGGCTAATTCTGTTCTTACACTGACAGAAAAAGAGGCAATAAATCCAGTCAGTGATCAAATATTCAAGTTAATTCAGCCTAAAACCACTTGTAAAAAATAAATAAATAAAATAAAATAAATACTTGAATATTATACATCATCTAATTTAAGAAAAATATCAATCACCCTTTGTCCTTCTTCAGAAAACATAAAAATTCAAGCAAATGTGCATTTGAGCTAGATGGAACAGCTTCCACATGGTCCTGCAGCAGAATTTAGTATTAATTAAATATGTATGGAAAGCATTACTTGACAAAATAGTATATAATCAAGAGCGTCCTTTTAATAGTCCTCTCTGTATGATTAGGGCATCACGGAGGTTCGCAGTGACAGGTTTGGTGGTGCAGTGGTAAGTGAGATTAGCCTGTGAACCTTAAGGAGCCACCCACAGGTTTTTACCAGCAGGCAATGGATATGGCTGCTGCTGATAAAACATAAAGCACATCAATAAAACTTTCATCCCTTTCAAATGCCCTTTTTCTCTGTTACTGACACACGCTGCCCAAAAAAAGCTAAATAAAGTCAGCGGCAGGATCCAGAAGCCTTTTAGCCCACAGATGGGAATGCAGTGAATTATTGATGGTTTGTTTTGAAATTTGTTGCGCTGAATTTATTTTACATGCATCATATCTGCATCAAAGTGCAGCAATTTGTCATTCCACTTGCAAGATTGTTTTGTCTGAGATCTGTAATCTGAGCCGAGCCCAATTTGTGGAGTTGATACTGTGCTGTGTCTGAAATTCATGCGGTTGGAGTTGAAGATGCCATCTCCTTCCTGTTTTAATGAGTCCAGTCACATCTGGACAAAGCAGGTCACCACGTGAGCTGGCACTGTTGTGGAGCAAGCTCCAGAAAACGGTCCGAGCAGGTGGTCAGCAGCACCACAGGGGTTCATTCTCCCCCTGTTTCTCAATATTCTCGACACCACAAACTTCCATTGCAGCTCATCCTGAGTCCTGTCCATCAATCATTGGACCCTGAATGTTCACCCGGACGACAGACTGAAAGTGTAAGACTGAGACTGAGTACAAGAAGGGACAGAACAGACTGTACTTTACGACGAAGCTTACATCCTGTCTTTAATAGATCTGTGGCAGAGAGTGTGGTCTTAGTGTCAATTGTCTGCTGGGACAGAAACTGCTGCCAGAAACTGAACAAAAACCTGGAATTTGTGTTTAGTGAAGATTTGTTTGGAGCAGATTGTGCAGAGAAGAATGTTGCATGGATTGTAAAACATAACGGACAACACTACACATCCCTAACTCAAGACATTGATTTTCAGTGCTCCAGTAAAGACCATCAAAGACCTTTATATTTCATTCAGAAATGAATATAGAGCATATGTAGAGAAGTTCACATTGTGACACACAGGAATTTTTGCCATTTTTAGCTCAGAGAGTATTAAGAGTTGAGCAAAGCTTAGACGTAGTGCTGCATATTGATGCCTGGTGGCAACAGCGTATTATAATATTCATATACAAGAACCAAAAGTGATTGTATCTTGAAATGTGGAAAACAACCCAGTGCCTCTTGTGTTGTGCCCGTCTTTAACTGTTATCTTAATGTAAACCTTTGCTATTGGGAGCAGTGCAGTTTACATCTTGCAGGCCTCTGACTCCTAACAGAGCAGTGTCCTTCATAGCTGCGATGCTCTTCTTAATTAAATTTCACATCGACCTCTCTAAACAGATGCTGCCACACTGACAGTCCTGTTAAATTATGGCCCGCTATGCTTACCAGTACAGACTGAGGTACAGTAAAATTTTAGTGTTTTGATGAGTCACTGCTTTGGTCCTGCTCCTAACTCAGAATTTCTATCGTCCTTGCGTGCTCTTGTCCGAAGGAAATAAGTGAGAAGTTGCCGTTTAAAAAAAAAAAAAAAAAGCCATTCTGACACTTTATGTCCTATTAAAAGCAGCGGCTATCACTGAACGTGTGCAGCCACACTCTTTTCCTCGACCGCCTCGGTACGTTACTCCTCAGGGCCGCCGCATAATCCGACAGCAAATTCGCTGATAGGTCTTCTCACCGTCAGTCTCATCTCTCAAGAGGATGGACACATCAGGTGTTGGCAACAAGAATCTCTGTTCCAGCCGTCTCCCGTGAGGTTGACTTGTCAACAGGATCAGCACCTCCAACGTTTAGCCTCATGAGAGCAGGGAGACGGGGAGGCAACAGATTGAGCTGATCAGAGACATGTGTGAAGTGGAAAGAAAAGAAAAAATAAGGTTTTTTTCTTTGCTGTGTAGCTTGACCTCCCCCCTTCCAATGAAATGTGTTTTACCGACAATATTTTTCTTGGACTGTAAATTGTTGTGAAATGTAAATGCCAAAGAATAGGGGAGCTGATGTGCTTCCATTTGTCACTGAAACAGGATTTTATCATGTGTCATACTTGCTCTACAGACATGCACTTACGTGGAGAACTGAAGCAAAGTAGTGAAAGGAATATGTTTTTGACAGTTTTTTGGCTAGGAGGCTAAGTTGAATGGCTGAAGAATAACTGAGAAGTGGTATTTTTACACAGATGCCTCTAATAAATAAGTGTTTATCTCAGTAACTAATGAATTTGTCATTCTGAACAGTCATTTGGATGGCTAATTGAGTTAGCCTGACTCCTCAAAGATTAAACCTACTAGCTTTGATGTTGCTTTCATCTATAATGCTTCAGTTTCACTTTGAAGTGGCTCCCAACCTTTGTAGCTCATGACCCACTGAAATTAGCTGACTTCATGCGATGCCAACTTATCTCCTGCTGAGTTTACATACGATTACAGTATAGCTTGTAAGCATTTGTCGCCTTTTGTTTGAATGAATGAAAGGGTACAAGATTGGCAAAACTGTTACGCGCCGCCTTATCTAATGTTCAGGATCACCAGCACTTGATACGAGCAACAAGTACAAACATCATAGTGAGCTGTCTTATGATTTCCACCTGGTTGGCTGAACCGAGTTTGGATAATGTCGTGCAGTTGTGTTTTCTACATTTATTGCAGACTTTCACAGCTTCTGTGGAGACCTAATGTGCCAGAAATGTTTCTTTGGTTGGGGCTAAATGGTCTGTTTGTATTCAGTGCACAGAAGAGATATTTTTAAATCCAGACAGAAAACAACCCGCTTTTCTTTTCTTTTTTCTTTCCTTTTTTTTTAGCTGCTGTTTGCATCAAGTTGTTTTACATCCTTGTTTACATAGAAGCAGTCTCGTCCCTCATATATTTCACTTTGAAACCAGCCTGAAATTAAAGTTGCAACTTGGGCATGAACTGCTTCATTCAGCATTATGATCCACATTCCCAGCTGATAACAAAGAATTGTTCCTCCGTATCACATTTCCACCATTGTGGCCAAATCTTGCTCCCCGCAGTGCATTTTCACAGCATACATCTATTATTTCTGCACTATTTCGCTGTGATCAGATATGGCACATCCCTGCTGAAAATCCCCAACTTTAACCTTGTGAAAAAGCTTGCAGATTGAACTATCTCAGCAGTTCCCAGCTTCTGTAAGCTGACAGAACGTCTTCATAGCTGTTCAGGCCTCCTCTGTGCCCGTGGATCTGTGCGTCATCCGAGTTTGACAGGCGAGTGCGAGGACGCCCACGCACGTTCGTACCAACACACATGCACAAAATGCACTCTGGTGAGATGCAGGGGGCCAATTATGGGGTACTGTGACAGGGAACGACTGTGGGAAATTCACTGCCCCCCCTCCCCTCCCCAGGCAGCGTATAGTCCAAGCGACACTCTGCCAGCATGTCCGCTGACAGTGATAAGAACCCTATGATACCTCAGAATGGAAAACAAAGGCACAATGGAAACCTTAAATCTGTTGTGGAGGATGTGTTGTTGATGTTTTCCCAGAAGACACAAAGAGATTATATTGAACTCTGCAGTTGTTTACTTGCCAAACTCCCTTTTTCTCTCTCTCTTGAGGAGCTCATTTCTCAGGTTGATATTAGTTTCAGTATGCATGGAAAATTTCTGAACTTGGAAGACAAACACGAAGAAGTGGCAAGAAGTGAACTTTGAAAAGACGGACTGACGAGTGGGAGTGAGTCCTACTTTGACTGTGTTTATGATGAAATGGCAAAATTACAATCTGTTCTGCACAAGAGACATAGTTACACCTTATCTAAATGCATACATGTTAATAAATGTGATGAGGATGTACATTTACTCCTGTAGTAAGTCCAGACTTGACCATCCCAAGGCATCATATTCTGCAACCTTTATTTTCTATATTTTGCTATGCATATGCATTTTATGACTATTACCCAGCATTCCCTGTGGGAGAATATATTCTCATGTTGTTGTCAGTGTCCTGGCTTGGTTGAGTGAGAGAAAATAAGTTGCGTAAAACCTTTTGAAATTAGGTTAAAGGAAAAGCAATATATTTAACAACAGGTCAAACATATATATTGAAGGGCTCCTTCTGGGTGAGCTTTTAACCACCCAACAACAATACTTCCAGTTAGGGAGAGCTATGAGGAAGACTTCCAGAAATGGTTTATTTATGCCCCCCACCCCCCACCCCCACTGCCAACATACCCATCATCACCACCACTACCTCCTGAATCTGTGTGCAGTAAACACAGTACAATGCAAGGCTAGTCTGGACTGAAATATTTAAAGATATGCTGATAAATATATTTTTTAATTACTGTTAGGTTATAAATATACATTGTGTTGTGTTGTGTTGCTTTTATCATGTAATGTTGACTATATTTGCCATACAAACACTCTCATGCATCTGATAAGGCTGTGATGTCACTGATGCGTGCAAATTAGATAGATATGGTGGGAAACCAATAAAATCCCATTCAAGGACTGGTGATGCAAAAAAGACATCAAGAAGCAAGTCAATTACAGTCACTATAGGTGATTAAAGTGGTAAGAAGACTTCTTAGAACAAATTATAGTTGGAACAAGCCACATGAGGCCTGATAATAAACAGCAGGCCAGGACTGGTGAGGTAGGGGTATAACTGGTCCAATCAGATGTAAAAGTGTTTTTTTGGGGGGGCTTAAGTGCAGTAATGAATAGTAAAGAGTAAGGCTGTGCTTGAACTCACAAAAGAAAAAAAAGCATCTTTAGCTTCAAAGAAGTTTTTCAGAGATTCCATTAAAGTTGCGTTAAAATTCAAGGAAGAAACTATCTGGTCACAGAGCGATAAGTCTGATAAGTGCTCAAACACGCAACATGACATTATGCCTGGACATTTCTGCCCGGAGATGCGATACTACCTGACAGCACAAAGATTTTTGGCCTCGAGCCAAGGCACAGAAACTTCTTTCTCATCACTATTTTACACAAACCGTCAGTCATCATTAGTTGCAGAAATGAGAAAGACGACAATTTCTCTAACAACTGCAGGTGTGCTAAACCCAGAATTCCAAGGATGAGACTCTCCTTCACATTTTCCATCACTGCTGTTGGCTCCATGCACCCATTAACTATGACTCACAGCTTAACACAGAAGATAATATAATCTTTGGATGTTATTTTCATAATTAGATGTAGACGTTAACATGGGATGGCGGTCAGTTTTTAAAAGAGAACGCTTATAAATAAAAACCGGAATGTAGGAAACATAAGACAAGAATGACATGCCTCATCATTTCTGTGTCTTTCACACAAACATATCATTGTGCATGGATGTGACTCATTGCAAGCACAAGTCAAATAATCCCTATGGGAGAGACAGAGAATATTTGACATTTTTACATAAAGGGAAGTCGGTGAAATTGGGAAACAAAGAGAGCAATATCTCTTAGTTAATTGTCAGCTGTCAGTAAACTAAACAAGAGAATGAAAAGAAGACGGTTTTCAGTCTTTCCAAGGGTCTAACATAGTCTGCTCTGTGCACATTTTAAAGCTGTACATGTAAAACTTGAACCTCGTTTCTCAGTGACAAATAGTCCTTTCCCAACCTCACAAAGAGCTGTGTATGTGGGCGCAGGGGTGCCTGACATCTCTAGCACCCCCTGCTCCCTCATCTGCTGCTGCTGGCATGGAGTCTCCCATCACCAAAGCCACTCAAATCCCAAGGACAGGGCACATGTTTGTTCTTCTCACCACCAATCGCTGCCAGGCTTCACCCTCTGCCTCCCATGTAGAAATTCGGTCCTGGATATCTTTTGTGTGTTTTCTGTCTGCACACACATTCATGTTGTCTGGTTTGTTCCATTTGGTGCTGTTTCCCTTCCTGCTTGCTCTTGTGCTTTTCCATCTGCATCCGCCCTGTGTTCCTGCAGCTTAAACATTAGAAAGCACTGTTATGTAGTTGCTGCCTTTCGCAGACCCTGCTGAGCAACGCTGTATGTTTTGTCAATGCTGCACTGTACATTTGTGTGATTAGTCTTCCCTCTCAAGTGTGAACTTCTTAAGTGGTCCTCAAAGCTTCCGTGGATTTAAACTCTTAAACTCTCAGCAAATAAAAACACACACAGCATTCCAACGTATTTAAATGTAAACATCGCCGCAGAAAGGTTCTCAATGCACCGTTGTTCATCAAGACGCATGCCCTGACGTAAACCTTTGGGAAAGAAAAAATGGATCCAGTTTGAAAGGAATATTCAGAAGCGTCACCTTTCTCCCAAGATTCATAAAATTTAACTCAATAGTTTCGAACTTGCTGGCAAAACTCGAGGAAACGAGCAAACCTAAGGTTTCCACAAGTTGTACCTGGATAAAAATGATTCTGAATGAACTTGGTAACACATGTGATGAGGAAGTTCACATCAAGAACTGTAACTAGAAAATGGTAAACATAGTTTACCTTTCCTTTAAGGAAATGGTCACACCACAACTATGACAATGACGGCGAGACATATTCTCCGGATCACGTTCATCGTGATGTTATTATTGCCAATCAAATGTCTTTGGGAAAATATCAATAATTATCAGACATGATGCCAGCTGCCCTTTTGCGCTGATGAAATATCTAAAGTTTGTTCTTTAATGATGTCCTACTTGATGATTGTCAGTATCGCTCACACGAAACTAATCCCTGTAAGATGATGGCTCTCGTAATAGAGTCCTCAGACTCAGTAAGATTCATGAACCCACGCACATGTGTGCATGTTTTATCTTTCTTTCATTGTGTAAAAGTAGTCGCAGGTCCATCTTGGAGTCGGGATACATCCGTAGCGCGCAGCACATGCTCTGCATCACAACATCATTGTTGAGCAGCGTTGCTGCTCCCATCATCCTCATTATAGTTATTTTTATAGTTGTTGGTGTGAAAACCAAATGATTATGTGACTTATCCATCTTTTTTTCACTTTGAAAACTCACAGTACTTGAGACAGGCATGTAATTTTCCACTTTTTCAAACCTGCACATCTTGTACTGTATGTTTATGTTGCATAAAAATACCCTTATGTTGACAGTGTTCACAGGGAGCCTTTGACATATTAGCAGTGAATTATGTGAAGTTATCATAGCAGCAGCTCTTCTTTTAGATATTTTTACTAAGTCTTGACGTGTTGAGGTTGTGTGCTCAAGTGTTCAGAAGGGAAACAAATCTTAGGTATTCCATCTTTTAAAGAAATTACCACATTGGATTACGTTACTGAGGTCGGTTGTCCAGCTGCACATTTCAGATAAACGGTATAGCTAACAGATAAGACTGAGTGACCACGAATGGTTCAAAAATCCTACTTCCAGCACCTTTTATCCAAATTCTTTTGAAAACACATCTTTATAGATATTTATAATTGTGACTTTTGTGTTGTTGTTTTTTTTTTAACTCATAGGCAGGAATAGTTCCCTGTTGAAGTCATTGTTCTTGACTATTTCCCTCTTTGCTTTGAGCAGCATCCTCATGGCTGCAGACATATTGGAGTGGGCGGCTGTGGAAACATCAGGACGTGGCGGGTCTCAGCTGTCCAAATGAGAGTCACACACTTGCGTTGCTGTGACAGTCACACACTTAATGCATTCTGAGTTACACTGATGCCTTCTTGCACACGTATGGAACATGCACACTCACTCTGCTGACAGTCTGAGTTACCCACCCGGGCCTGAAATGCTCATTCTTAGCCTCTGCGCTTGGGTCTTCATAGACTTCACATAACTAAACAATCGCAGCTATCGCTCCAGCCCTGAGCCAGGTTAACCTTTATGCAGAAAGTATTTGCTTCCGATTCTTTGTATTGAGAGGAGAAAAAAAAGGCATTTTCAGTCTGTCTGTAAAAACAAGTATTTGCCCCTGCCACTCAGACGGTGCCTGGGGACTCCTGCAGTTACTTCAGCTGCTTATTTAGCTGGACAGTTGAACAGCAGATGCTGCATTTCAACAGATTTGTGTTGGGTTTTTCTTGCCTTTGGAAATATTTGGTCTCTGCAGATTTATAACTGGAACATTCAGAGAATAATGTGAAACTTTGCATTTTGTGCTATAATATAATTTGCAATAATGGTGCTATAATGTAACTGCAATGCATTCAGACACACTCAGACATGCTCTATCAGACTTACAAAAGTCTGTATATGTGCTGACTACAGCTTGACTATATTTGTACTGAGGCTGCAGCCTCCCATTATTACTCACCCTTTGGGGTTTTTGTAATGGATTTAATGTTTTTTACACCAGAAAGTTTCCTACTTGCATTGCAGATGAATCCCGGTGGATTCAGGCCTGAAACTTTCCATGTCTGCATTTTCATATGATATAATTCCAGCTGGTGGGCCTTTTTTTCCCCCTTTTTTTCCTTCTTTTTTTCAAGCTCAGATGTAGTTTTGTAGATACATTGTAACTGGTGGCTGAAAATCAAATGTTTGATCAAAGAATATCACCCCAATTCAAATGGTAATTAGCTGTCCAAACATTGTTAATTGAAATAATAATTGTGCGGTACACAAAACTGAATACTTTGCAAGTGCAGGCACACTACTGGGAGTTAAAAACCCAATTTTCCTTGTTTGGAATAACTGAAGAGTGACTTTGAAAAAATAAAAATAAAAAAAGTACATCAGCACATGAAAGCATCAGCAGTGAAATTACATATTTTGCTGACGTTTGTGTCATTTATCCAAGCAGTCGTATCATCCTCCAGCTCTGCCTCTGAAAAATGTTCATACAACTCTTCCTACATTTTTTTTTTCCAATCTGCACATCAAACCTTTAAATGTACCGGTTCATCCTTGCAGCAGTAGTCAGATTGACAGCATATACTGTAGCAAGGATGTAAAGCAATTCACTCCTCCTTCTCTGCAAGATATTTGTGCAGTTTAGTTCAGCTGGGGAATTGTTGCATCGACTCAGCCAGTAGCCCACTTCTTGCAAACTCAGCAACATCTTAGAAACACAAAAGACTCCTTTCCACTCCGATCTTGAGACTCTCTTTTTTTTTGCCACTTTTTTTTTCACTTTTTGATTTGATCATACTCTGTATCCCCATCTGTTGTATTCTCAAACTTTTTTTTTCAAGTTCTCGTTTGGCTCCCTGTTTCATTTGCTTCAGCTTTTGATTTCAAATTGTACTTTTTAAAATATATCACACAGCCACTGTTTTCTCCTTTAACCCCACCACCACCACTACCACGATTTCTCTTTTTTTTCCCCATCTTTGAAAGAAATCAAAGCCAAACCTGAGCTCCAGTATCTAAACAAAGCAGGCCAGGTTCTGATATGAGACCTTTTTAATGGTTAATGCAACAAATATCCACGCTCATTGACACATTCATTTAACAAATTTAACTGAATCATGAAAGTGTGACTCTCTTGATGTTTTGAACTGCAACCCTTGGTTCACACGGGCAACAATTGACCCTGGGTGTACTCTATTTTCAGACGCTTACCCTGTAAAAATTGAGGCCAGACTTCCTCTGGAACAAAGCCGACCAGGTTAAAATCAGACTGAACCTGCCTGGGATGAATTAAACAGAGTTTAACCCAGGGGTGACTGCTCCTGTGTGGAATAAAAGAACCACTGGAAAGCAGCAAATTGTCTCCAGAAAAAGGATCTGTGTTACTCGGTGATTGGACTGTCATTTCTAAGGCATTAACACTCTTTCTTTGGCAATTACATGACTCGGCTTGCCGTGTGATCTCAAGAAAAGCCTGTGATTATTTTTTCTATATGTAGTCATAGAGTCATATACAGTCCACCGCTCATAGAAATATGATAGTGGTGCTGAAGTGGAGGCCCAAATAATGAGTCGTTGAGCTGTTTGTGAGACTGAGATAGCCTGGCACTGGCTTTGGGGGAAGCATCCTGCTTTGTGGATTGGTTCCAGCCTGCTAGAAAACCGATATAAACTTTTTAGGGCAGTGATAGCCTAATTCAAAGTGAAGTGTATTTGTGGTTAAAAGAGTGGCATTTTAAAATCCCCTAATCTGAAGGCACATTCGGCACGCAAGAACTTAAATAAACTCTCCCTATTTCGTATATTCTACTACATAATGACTTCATGGCTCAGAAAATGATGCCTCTAAACTGCTCTTCAGCGTAGCATTTGACCTCAGCTACACCAGTGGCCAGCATGGAAAGGTTGCAGCGGTCTTCAAACCTTACTCTCTGTGCGGAAAGCTCTGTCAGGCTGTCACTGTGGATGAAAGTATGTTGTTAGCCAACCTGTCTGGTTGAATGAACTTTAGAGTTTTTTCCAGGGCAGCATCGCCCTGATTTTTCTGCTAATACCTGTCATGGTGGTGAGGTATTCTGCCCATGGACGAAATGATCTGCTTTTAGTCAGAGGTTCAAAAAGATGAGTTTAAAGTCCTATGATGTGAAAAATGTGCTAACTTATTCACAGAACCGCCTGCAGTTCTCATACTCTGTGTGTATGACGTCTAATTGAGGAGAGAGGTTTAACTTTTAACACAAAGGTTTATAAAGCTGCTCCAGGTGCTGAGATTGAAATTGTTGGGGCCGATTAATGATATGTTTCATATGCTTCCTCTTTAGCCCCAGCAGACTTTTCTTGTGGTCAATAAAAATAAAAAAAAATTTTAAAAGTTGGATTTTATTAAATGGGAATCGCAATAAAAGCTAAATGTGTGCAACACACCTGGGCAACATTATATTTTACTGTGGTAATAATTGTAAATGTTTCCCATTGGATGGCTATTTTCTCAATTTTATTAAGTTTAATTTTGTTGTTGCACAGACCACTAATAAAAACTGAAACATTTGCTAACATGTTTTATGTCTGAATAGTATATGTGGCATCTCTTTCTGAAAATTAATCCTTCAATTATCTAAATTAAGGCCCGTGACATGGTCTCCGATGCCTCATCCTCTTAAAACAATTGCCCTTGAAGGGTTTATTACTATTTCTGACACAATCCTTTTTCTTGTAGTATATAACTTAAAGGTGATTTAAAGGCTAGAAACCGTAAGTTATCATGACTGATTTGCCTTCCTCATCCATTTGAGGGAGAAGCCCCCCTCCAAACCGAAACCCCAAGTCATCTACTCTCCACACTCTCCCCTCCTGTCCTCCACTGGGAGATGTTCAACTTCATTAATTTGAAGTAGAGACGCCGGTTTCCCATCACGCAAGATGTCAGACTCTCAGCAAACAGCACCTCAAGATGCTCCGTGGGTTGTAGATGCTGACACTTTGGTGACGTGTTTGCTGCTTCTTCCTTAAAAACTGATGAGTTTTTTTTTTTCTGACCTTCCTCATTGGACAACCAATGCGTGTATTTTGTATGAGTATCTGCATGTAACAATCAATGATTAGTTGATTGGTTTCCAATCTGGGCAGCACGGTGGCTTGGTGGTCAGCACTGTTGCCTCACAGTAAGAAGGTTCCTGGTTCCAGCCTCCACAGGGGCCTTTCTGTGTGGAGTTTGCATGTTCTCCCCGGGTACTCCGGCTTCCTCCCACAGTCCAAAGACATGCATGTTAGGTTGATTCGTGTTCCTAAATTGCCCCTAGGTGTGAGTGAATGGTTGTCTGTCTTTATGTGGCCCTGCGATGGACTGGCAACCTGTCCACGGTGTACCCCTGCCTTTCGCCTGAAGTCAGCTGGGATAGGCTCCAGTGTACCCTGTACAGGACATAGCGGGTATAGATAATGGATGGATGGATGGATGTTTTATAAATCAGATTATCATTTAGTGGAAGGATCCTACACATAGTTTCATAAATGAGCAACCAGGTCTCTCGTAAGTAGAGGAAAGGAGAGGGTCTCCACCTTTATATGAACAACAGTTGCAGGTTTCTCAATGAAGTCTTGATTATGTGCGTTGGTGGACTGTTACCATCCTACATCGGTACCCAGCTCTTCTGGGTTAGGGTTACTTTGTTTTGAGAGTTGTAATCACTTCTGCAACTTCTGACTTGGATACTGGTCTTGAACTTAATGGCTTCTTACCATTACCACGAATGCCAGTATTGATGACATCCACATTATAACATTGTAGAGTGAAGCTCTAGGCTGTGGTTGCAACTGAAGTATTGGTTAAGTGCTTGTGCCACATCAGCTGGAGTCAGGTAGTGCCACTGACATTTAATTGAATAGCTTTAAGCTCACATTGAGTGAATATACTGGTAAACTGTCCAGAAAGCTGCTCCCTTAGCTTTTCTCTTCTATTATAATCTTTCAGCCCGAAACTTGAGAGTTTGTATTTTTTTTCTGTTGCGCCTACAGCACCAGGTATGAATGGCTTTGCTTCTGAGCAGGAAAAAGGAGAAGAGACATTTTTTTCTTAAATAGCTGTGAATAAATGAGTTAGGGGATGATGGCTCAAAGGTAAGAGGTGAGGTGTGGGAGAAAGGAATAAATGAAAGAAAAAAGGAAAAGAACTGCAATAAAAACACATTGTGTTTAGCTGCACATCACTCAGCACTTCACACAAAGCTTAATTTCCATAGTCCAGTGCTTTTGCTTCAAATGATCTGATTTATGTTCATGTCAGATTTTTCCATCAGACAATCATGTTATCTGCTGGTAGAAGGCCACACTCTGCATAGTGCATAGTAGAGTGTGGCCTTCTTTGCATAGACTTTATGTTTTTGTCTCCATTCACTATTTCTGATTTACCATTATTTTCAATAATTTTTCTCTTAGGGGTAATGCTGCCATATGGAGAAAAACGATCGTCTTGCTGGTTATTGAATGAATAAATCAAAAGGGGTGCCTCGGGTTTTACTCTTAGGTTCTTTTCTGTACTTGGGAAGTGTGCGTGAAGTCAAATAATGTCAATAAACAATGTCACAGAGGATGCCAAGTTCACACCAAAGAACGCAACAAATCTGTTTTGATATTAAATATTTTGTCTTGCAATGAGCTTAATCAATTGTTAATATAATAACTTGGTTTGGGATTTCTGTTGTAAAACATTTTTGAATAGGATTAACATTTTTAAAGTAATAAAAACACAAAACAAATAAACTTGGATGTTTGCACTGTATTGCCGAAATTGTGGAAAACTGGAAAATGACCTGTAGGATGGATTAGGGTCGTTCCTCAGTAGCTACTGAAGTATGCCAAACTTGGCAGGAGCTGTTGCGTGGCTCAGCTGAAGGAAGATCTCAGCACGCATCAGATCGGCCATGAGCCATGAGCCAAGCTGCTCATGGAAAATCCTTCTATTTGGATTTACGGCGGCACCATAAATCACCCTCAGATTTTGTTTTGATGGCTATAACTGAGCTAAGCTTCATCCTCAGATCCTTCCAGACCAACCACAGCCAGTCACAGTAGTCTGTTAGTACAATCCACAGAAGCACAAAATATGAGCACGATCTATTAGGTTTTTATTCACAGCTCAGAAGTCATTAATGCTAATGCCACGGTCCTCTCAGCTCCCTCAGTCTACTTATGCTCCTGTGTCACATTCATTCCACTTCCCACTTTATTATTGCTGCTTACATTTGCTCCCGTTTCAGGTCGCTTCACTTCCCATCTTGTGCACCATCTTCCCATCAAGTTCCACCTGTGCCTAACTGTCAACCCAGTTTATTAAGGCACACCCATCCCTCTGCACCTTTGGACCGTCTCTGTCATTCTTTCTCATGATTCTAGCGTTCCAGCATTGTTTTTGATTCGGCATTATTTCTTTAATGAATCTCTTTGGCTATCGTTTGGATTCTGTCTCAGCTTTACCATGTTTGCTACATTTAACCAATAAATCAAGTCCTTACTTGAATTTGAGTTTTACATGCTAGCCTGTTTCCTGGTGCCAGCGTAACAGCTAAGTGTGGCAATGCTATGGTACCAGAACCACTACAGATGTAGTCAGCTGACAACACCGCCTGAGGCAAGAAGCAGCTGTACCAACCATCAGGCTCTCAGGTTCACTTCACCAAATAAGAGCCGGAGATTTGGTTCAAGCTTAATTTATTAAATTGTATACAATATACATATATATATGTATGTATGTATAT
>JBAMYA010000012.1:7452635-7472731 GCA_037176975.1 Arrhamphus sclerolepis
TTTTCCGGTTTGGGACCCGTTGAGGGTGGGGAAGGGTCTTTTTGGGGAAAAATTTGTTTGAAGGGGGGGTTAAGGTTTTTGTGTCCTGGAATCACCCCCCCCCCCCCCCCCCCGCGCTTTTTTTCCATTCACATCAGCAACATTGTGTTGACAAATAGGTGTATTAAGCCAGAACACCAGCTTGATTAGACAGATCCATGCAGGGGAGTGATCAATGCTCAGTTTGATGCAACCTGGCCTGAAGAGTTCATCACTCTGGATGACCTTTCCGTTGCACCACGAGTCGCACTCTTCCTGCTTGTTCTCATCAAGCCTTCATTTTGTTACATGTGTTTACAGAAAATGGCTGAACAGACCAGCGAGTACATCTGATGGAAACATTGCTCTAAAGTACAACAGAAAATCCATTTTTATGCAGTTTCTGATGACTAATTCATGTAATCTAGATGTTTAAAAAAATAATAATAAAAATCATCATTTGAATATTTTTCTACAGCTTTTAGAATTTTTATCTAATATGTATCAGCCCCCCTCTCTGCCTCTGATAACCTGACATTTTAATTCCTAAATGTTCCAATAACATGCTTCATCCCATGCTGCTCTTATTAACTCTGTCCATCTCACATTTGCATGTGGCTCTAATGCCATTATTCGTAATCAGTGCTCCAGCTGAACAGAAATGTCAAGAGCATCGCTTAAATCCCAGCAAAGCATGTGCTTGAACAAAACCGTTCCAGTACACCAGTCTGGATTTGCACAGGAATATTCCTGTTAATGACCATGATCACGACGCAAAGGTAAGATGTAAATGTCTAACTGGTATCCAGACACACTTTCATTTATGTTTTTGATTTTGAAATTTAAAATGTGAAGAACCTGAAATATAAATGGTTCCTGTTAACATTAAATGTGTATCATGTATGTATTAGATACTATTTTTTCTGAGGTGTGTGGAAACTTTAAACGTGTTTCTTTTAGGAGTGGGATGTTCCGATGTGTTTGTGTCACTTGAAAGGTACGTGCAATTGGAAAACTGACTTTTCTTGTGTTTGAGAGCAAATGTTTGGGTGTCTGGAGTGACTCCCAGCTCAAACACGCTGCAATGACACTAACTTGTCACTTATTTTGTGGACACCTCAGCCTGAAAATACAGTATGTCCTTCAGTGAGCCTTTCATGCTTGCAGCATTCTGTGATGTCAGTAAACCAGAGCATTTTTGTTGGATTTTTTTTCCATTTTAATCCAAAATCTCACTTTGTGCTCCATTTGTTGCAACTCAGAAAAGTGGATAGTACGAAGCAGCTCTGAGGACATACTTTACAGAAGACGGGGGTGGTGTGGAGTCGAGATACCAGCTCCACCTCCTTAAACTCGCTAGTATGTACAGAGTTATGACAACAATCAGTCTTTTTAACCACAAGCTCCATTCTGCATTACATTGCTTGTAAACCAACTAATGGGATGTAAGTTCCTCAGTCATACTGCATTTTTTGTCATGTTCACTTGTCTACATCTGCTGACCAAGAAAACGTCACCCACTGGCTTTAACTTGGCAACAGATGGGAACCTTCCATTGGGAAAATACTGAAATGAGCACGTTTCAGCTCTAACAAGTTATTGAACCCTGACTGATGAAGAAAGGAGTTTCTTGTTTTTTAAACAACCATTCAGAGAGCAGAGTGTTTCAGCGGCGTCAAATTATTGATCTGCCTCAGGCAAACAAACCAGTTACATGACCAAAATGCTAAATATTGGGCCAAAATCTGTAAAAGGATGGCGATGAATCTTCATCCTACTTGTGACTGGCAAACGTTTAAGTGATCTTCAAAGCGTAATGGAAGACGTGGCAAAGCTGAGGGCAGAGTTTAACTGGGAAAGCAGTGCTATGAAGCTAAAAAGATATATATCTGAAGGCTAAAAATAAAGCTTCTTAGAGAACACGGACGACAGCCTCTGCAATATTTCACAGTTTATGTGACCTCATGTTGTTCATAATGGTTATTTGAAAGAAAATTGTAATTGGATTTCCAAAAATAACCAATTTGTGTTTTTTTTCAACTGCTGCTTCTTTATTAAATCTACGTAAATCTTTTTTTTTTTCTCTCAAAGTAAATTCTGAAGGGAATAAAACACAAGGTAAAATTTTAACACACCTATCAGAAATTACGAGGAGTTTTAGGAGTTAATGGACCTCTGGTTGTGTCGCATGTGAGCACGCATGCACATGCAGGAGAGGAGTTAAAACAAGGTCAGCGAGGTGGGTTGGTCGTCCTGACCAGCTTGTTTTCTCTTGGATCACAGTGACATCAGTCCTCGCTCACTGCTGCACGAAGCCCTCGTTTCCCCGCTGTGTTGCTTTTTCTCCCATTCAAACCCATGAGTGGTTCAGACTCACGCTTTTCATCGCCTCCACTCTTCTTTGTGCGGCAGCATGGCCGAGGTGAATCCTCTGCTGCCGGGAAACAGAATAAAACAATGGAGTCAGTGAGACATAGCAAGGCTAATGGATTCACCGCCTCCTCTTCCCCACCTTTGCTTATCATGCGCAAAAGTATTCATCGAGTCTTGATGGCGCCGGCCATGCATGACACTGATTCATTTAAATGGCCCAGAAAGAAAGAAGAATGTGTCACACACCTGCAGAGTTTGCAGAAAACAATTCAGGAGGGGTATATTGAATCAGCATTTTTTATCTCAAGATAGTGCAAATGTTTGCTTCATTGTAATGTGTCCTGTTATGGCTGTAATGTGGTTTCTCTATATTTCTTCGACAGTGACGATTGTATTGGGTGCATCGTTCTTTACTGTCGCAAATATGGCCTTCTGTTTCATCCAACAGTGTGGCAGTCAGCATTGCAAGCACAAGTAGGGCCAAGAAGTCATTACGCTTACTTCACAAAATTGAATTTTAATGATCAAGCAGCGCTTTATTCAACAAACATCTTCTTATGCTGCATGTACCAATAACCCAAGCTGTGCTCTGAATAAGCTCTTATTGAAATTATGGATCAGTGCCAACGTAAGTGCTGAAGTCCTAATGTTTAATCAAAGGATGAGTTAGAATACTTAACGCACCAAAGAGATGCTGTTTTTAAACTTCATTGTGATGCCAGTGAATGGGACTTTGAATACACTCTTTTCCTAAAGATATGACCTCAGCTGGTCATTAGAGGGCGGTGGAGAGTGTTAACAGACATGTTTATCAAAACAAATAAATTTGTGCTCAAGCTTGTTGAAAACTGTGTAAGAAGGAGACGGTTTCTGAGCTGCGTTCATACTCGTTGGACCATGAAGTGATCCCTTCTGGTCTTTAGATTTGGGGGGCACTAAACAGCACTCCAATCAGGATTTAAATGTTTTATCCAAGGATAAAGGTGTTCAGTCAGCCCATGAAGGGATGTTTACCGTGTTCTGCTGTTTTTCACCCTCTTCAAGCTCCAGTGGCTAGAGTGCCTGTTTTTACAACACTTTACGTTTACTATTCAGATGCCTAACCTAGCATACACCTTTTGTAATGGAGAAGTGTGGGATGTAGTGTGTGTTTTTTTTTTTTTCTTACAGCTTTTAGAAAAGCCCCAGTGAATTCTTATTCATATGAAAAACATCCGCTGTATTCAGAAAGAGTTTGGGTCGCTTTCATGCTTTCTGAATAAATTGCTTTTCCTTCCCTTGAGTACAATATAAATGGACGCATCATTCAGTTCGCATCGCTGTATTATATTAAAAGACTTAAAATACTGCGAGGCTGCTGAGGTAATTTGATAACTAGTCACCTATATCAAAAAACTGATATGTTGAATATTCTATTTTGTTTAGTTAAGCACCAAAATGTGCTTCACAGGGCCTTTTTTCAGCTCGGGTAGGATCGTGTGAAAATTGGTTTGATGCAGGTGCTGTGTGGCCTCTACGGTTCTTTGCTTTGCTTTGATGACACTTATGATTAAATGCTTACTGTTAGCTGAAATTCAAAGCTTTGCAACTTGGAACTTTTCTTTTGTGTGTGCGCGTGTTCATATATGTGCCATACGGCACACTTTAATTGTTTTTGACTGAAGGTGCTATATGTGCTTTGCGCACCTGCCATAACATGTCAAACTTTGACAGCATTTCCATTCTTGCCACTGCCCAATGAGGACTCGGAGCACTTTTACCAACTGCACCACTGTCAGTTCAGCTGTTGTATTACATATAACGACAAAGAGACCAGAAACAACTTTTCTGATCTGAATTTGTACACTTAATGTCTAAAACACAGTTGTATGGCTGCACTAGATATAGTTAGAATTATGAGTCTGTTGCACAGATTGGTATGTTCCTGTCCAAAAAAGTAAGAAATCTTTGCTATGTTAGGATGTGAGTAAGATGATCAGGGAACTTAAACCAATTAGACAAAACCTCCAATAGGTGGTTCCCAGGAAGGTCTCTACATGTTGTATTTAAAGCCGTATTGTTTTGCTCATAAACCAAAGCCCCTGATGGAAGTTTCCCCAAGAACTCCATGTCTGTTTGAGAATTTATCATTAATCCCAAGGTAATAAACACAGATGATTTGATAAAATATCAATTTCTTCAGAATAGATACACAAAAAACCCAAATAACTTGGCAGAAAAGGAGCTGGAAAAATTCTTAAATTGATAATATAATGAAAGAATGGATAGGCTGATGGTATCCTAAATGCACTAATGACCGCTGATAAGCCCGATAATGTTCATAAATATATCTACATCATCCACACTACAACAACTTGAGTCTGTATTTAGAAGCAGAGACTTGCAGTGTGGTCTCTGATTATCATCCTCCTGTGCAACAATCCTGCCTCTCTGGTGCATTAAAACTCACAAGAGTGGAACAAATGGCACAGTTTTCACAATCATTCCAAATTAATGAGCCTCTCCTGCAAAGAAATGCAAATTTCCAAACACCAGATTGCTTCCTACTGAGGGGAGGAAGAAAAAAAAAAATTTAGAAGCAGGCTTAACACGCCTTGCTCTCGTATTCTCAGAGAATGCTCCCCTTTCATAATGAAAGCCTTATTGGCTTTCGGGAGTCAGAGCAGCGGGTTAGTATGTGGAAAATCTGCACAGTTTGGTAGCCGTGCCATGCTGCAGTGCAGTGAAGTTACGCAACTTCCTGTTTGTTACACTTTGATGTCATTGCATAGTTATGTGGGTCAAGTCTCCCAAAAGAGCACCAGGGCCAAATGAGTTGGGACGAAGAAAAAAAAAAAATGGCACCGCACAGTAATGAAAAACGTTTTGACATTTGTGGTCTTCTAATTGCTGCTTGTAATCCTGTAATTAGCATAAGCCTCTCAAAACAATGTAAGACTAACTATTTGGGAGGCATTGTGATGGCTTATTGGTGTCATCTTTAGAAATGATTTGGTTCTTGCTACGTTCACTTCAGTGTTCTCAAACAGGTGCGCTGTAGGGAAAAAAAAAGTCTAAAGAAACTCGAAGCAGATGACTTTGATGCTGAACTTTTTAGAGGCCGGCCAACCAGAGCTCCATGCTTCCATTTCCCATTCATTACGTAGAATACTGCTGTGTCGGTGTGCTCCCGCATCTGTGAGGGAGACTTATGTTATGTGATTGGAGTCTGAGCTGCTGTCAGCTCCGTGGACATCCAGATCTCCACGGGACTTGGCCTGTACCCCAGAGATGCATGATGGGTGAAACTGAGATGTCTGATGTAAACTGTCACACAGCTCCACTGGTGTCTCCAACATAAAGCTCCACCGGTTTGGAGGAAAAGTGCGGTCTGCTGTTTCTATCTCTCTGCGTTGATTAACACTGAGCTGCTGTCCAGTACGGATACGCAGTGGGTTTGTTCACCTTTAAGTAATGATGAACTCACCTTGGAAGGAAAGCCCCTGACATGAAAACCCAGCATGCATTTTTGTAGTTAAAAAGCACTACATGAGGACGTCGTCAGTCTTGCTGTGACGCTGTGACCTTTTTGCTTTTTGGCGTTCTGAAACTAGATGACACGAGGAGCAGGAAATTCTACAAGCTCGAAGGCAACGGGACAATGTCTCGTTGGCATTTGTCCATTAGGCAACAAATCAGCACAGAATGGACCACCGATGTGGGATTTGTGGCCCACATCGGTGTGGGACACTGTGTAATCCGGCACTGGCGCTGATTTCCTCACCTGTTCATGAGCAGAAGACAGTAGCTCCTTGCGTAGCTTCCTTTCATCACTTGTCTCACTTCTGAGTTTTTTCTTTTCATGTGTGATAAATGCACGTAAGCGATTGTGCGTAAAAACACAATGCAGCAGCTCATACGAGTGAACAACACTGCGTCCGTGTGTATATGCTCTGTTTTTGCATTGGCTTTGCACTATAGCGGATTATAGAAGATTTACATGGCGCTGTAATAAGCAAGTCCTTCACCTTGGGACCTTTTTAAATCTTAATTAATTTCTGATAATTCCTAATTAACACTGCAGACATAAGGGCTCTTTTGCTGTGAAACGTCTGTGCTGGACCACATTTTGAGACGCAGTCCTCAACTCTACCCGGGAGACAGACGAACATCGATGGACAAAAACTGAAAGACATAACAAAGTTAGAAGATGATGCGCTGAAGACTTAGGATTCTCTCCACTTTTTGACTCATTCTTGCCTTTCTTTTTAAGTCTAACGTGATTTAACAAGAGCGAATCATGTTGTACATTTCTACTTAGTCGTCCATTGCTTAGCACACAGTTGAGTAATGACTAATGCGTCTGCATGACATTATGGGAGAGTGTTTTAAATGGCGAGAAAGGAAGAGGGAGAAGGGAGCAGGAGACACTCTGGTTGATTAATAATTCATGCTCTGCAGATGATCTGTGAATAGCAGTGGTAAACAGGCTTTTATGGCTTTTAAATCAGCTGCATTATGTGCCTACTCCCCAAAAAAAGAAAGTGACCAATGATTCCACTGTTGTTGCAGATTTGACCCAACCAGTGGCTTTAAATAAATAATAAAAAAATAAATAAAAATGTGTAGCTACACATGTGAGAAGGATGACTTTGTTACATTTGTTTGGAAAGGCTTTCATCTGTTGATGAAGGGAAATTGTGAATGGAGCACTATTAGGCAGCACGATATTTCTCTCCTTCTAGCTTCGCTTTGATGATTGATGATGTGGAAATAAGGCCATGGCATGAGAGACATCAATTTAATATTAATTGTACTTTTATCCATAAGAGAACTTGTATGGCAGAAGTAATATCTGAAAGAAATGAGTTTGCTCTGTGTTTTATGTAGATGTAGTAGCTTACGTACTGTATTCCAGAGGCGGAAATAAGCCAGCTTGCTTGTTTTTCGTTGTGCACAGCGGTGGCAGGTTTCAACACTGCAGTGTCTCAGAATGACACTGAAGGCAGTTTTGTACTTTATTTTTTAATTTGTGGTTGCAGCCCCCACCAACCACATTTCTCCACCCCCTTTCTTCTTCTTCTTCTTCTTCTTCTTCTCTCCATAATAAGAACATGCAAAGTGTGAATTTTTTATTATGTTATATAAGAAGCCCCAGCACCCCATGAGACCCATGTCCTGGTTCTGGTGCGTTCAAAACAAGCACACAAGAAGAGAGCGGTGGGTGGGGTGGGGGGAATAAAAGTTAAGAGAGAAGATGGAGAGGAATAGAGAAGAAGAGGATAAGACAGAGCAGGAGAGACGGGATTGCGGAAGGAAAGGGGACGGCATGTTGGAGGAAAGGGGTGAAAAATAAGAGAAGCAGGCAAAGAGAGAGGATTAAATGAAAGCAGGGTAGAGTACGTGCGGTAGAGGAGCCTGTGGGGGGAGATCTTCCCATTAAGAGGCACCGTGCTCAGCGCTCTGATCTCAGAGTTGTGTTGTGATGCCAGACAAGAATACTCCAGGGCGACAACCACTGCCACCAGAGAAACAGCTCCTCAGCGACTGATATGCAAATACTGTATACAGCTACAGCAAAGAGATGGAGGGAGGGGCGCTAAGGGAGTCAAAAGAGTGGAGGAATTGAAGAAATGGGAGGAGAGAGGGACACGGGAGACAGTAATTTGGTATCCTAGAGTGCTTTTGTGTGAGAAGGCATCTAAAAGTGTGACCGGGAAACCCGCCATGCTTCTTTTCTTTTTGCACTGATCTAATTTGCAGGTTGAACAAGGTAATATGTAAATACAGTGGATCAGTGATTGTTACAGGAATAGGATTTCATACATAATGCATTGGGTGAAAATGGGTTCTTAATTTTAGAACTCTTCAGGTCAAGATTTCTTTTTTCTCAGAGACTGTGAGTTCAAATCCTTTTTTTTTTTTTTTTTTTTTTGTTAACCATTCATACAATGTGTACTGCATTTAAACTACTTTGATATTTTTGATTAGATGTTCTTTGTGCCTCAGTTTGGGCTGGGGGAAAAAAAAAAGCCATTTTCAGGAATAAACAGTAACAGCTGTGGTGATATTGCTGATTCATATGTACCATGGAGCTCCATTGTAGTCTGGAAGCTATTAAATACACATCAATCAGGTATAACAGACCACTAGGTGATGGATGCTTTCACTATAGTGAACATACGGGCATACTATATTATTTGGAGTCAGTTCCCCACATGGTGAGCTGTTCCTCTTAATGCTAACAAGAGAACCAAATATATATTTATCAGCTCATGAAATAATTTCCCAACAAAGCCTCATCAATCCATGGCTGGACAGATATAGGATGTAACTCAGCTTTTAAAAAATGTGCTTTTTAAAAGTAAATTGATTTATTTGTGAGCCGGTGCTGGAAGGAGTGTGCTTTTTTGTCCGGGAGTGAAGATAACTCATTTTTGGCTGGGCTTTTTATAGTGCAGTTTGAAATGGATGACTCCTGGATGGTAAATGAAGTAAAACTTTGAAAGGAAATGCAGATAAAAAGAATATTAAAAGATCAAAATATTTGAATGAATGGCTTTCAGGTCATGAATTTAGAAAAAAAGACAAGGATCATATCTCAATTTTCACCTGAATTAAATGCTGAATCATGCTTTCACTTCATCAATATGGGTGGATTGTTTAAAAATCTTTCCTTTTAACAAAGCTGTTTGTGAGCATCAGACGTCAATCAAACTCAACTAAATTAAACTCCAAACATTGATAGGCAATTGATAAAGATGAATAACCGCTTTTGATGCCATTAAAAGGGCATAAGAACATTGGGCCTCATTCATGAATATGTGTGTGGAAATGTTCCCATTTCCTGCAAAAAATAAGTGCATGCGCAAAATTACCGTGGGATTCATGACACCTGCGTACCAACCAATTTTGTTCTTACCACTGTGCGTATGTTTGTGAATCAGACTTCTTCTAAATACACAGGTACGTGCTTGCAGTTTGTGATTAGCATACCGCCACACCCCCATTTCTCCAAATAAGGAAACCGCCTGCCTCGAGTTGATTCATGAAAGAATGAAGTGGTTACCAAGGAAAGACGTATCACAGTTTGTTAGACGAGATGGCACCAAAAGGCGAAATAAGAACTTTACAACCACAGAAATTGAAACAGTTGTGTCCGAGGTGGAAGCCAGAAAATTTATATTTTTTCAGTGTCTCATCAGTATGACGATGGTAAAAAAAAAAAAAAAAATTAACCAGGGTTGACGCTGGTATCTTTAGGACTGGAGTGAGCGAGCAACAGTCAACACGCTGTTCTCCTCCTCTTATTCATTCTAAGCATTTGCAGCAGAATTAACAGTGTAGGGAATATACGCTGTTATGCAACTATAAATTTAAACATGTAAATCAAAAAGTGCCAGTATAGATTTATTACAGTACAGAAAAATTTGGACCAAACTCTATAAGTTTGGAAATCTAAGTTGGCTGAAATCAAAGCATGGGTAAAATTTTTGCTTCACAATTTCTGAGAAAATGTCCTGCATACTTCAGAGCATTTTTTTATTATTTTTTATTTATGTATTTATTTTTGTCAGGTGCTTTTTGCTGTAGCGGTTATGTTTCTGTCTTTCTTCATAAAGTACCCAAAGGGTGACATTCTTCATTCTTACCCAGTCGCCGGTTTGTTCGCATCGTTAATTTGTTAAAATATTCATTTTAAAAGCTTCTTGACAGCAAATATTTTGAAATATTCACAGATATTTCTTGTGCCTTAATTTCCTCAACACTGATGTAGCCATATTATGACACTCTCACCTCTATGTTTCACTTTCCATTTGCCAGGCAAGATTTACCCAAATACTTACTGCTTTTGAACTGTAGCCACATTCATCTTTTTGTCATGAGACTGAAAAGATGACACTAATATAATTTAAGAATCTTTAAAAGGTCCTGAGAAGATTTTTTTTTTTTAATTTTCCCTAAAGTCATGCGCAGGGGTTGACATTATGATGCATCCTTCACTCTGTGAGATTTTTATTGATGTTCCAGCTGAGGTTCCTGTTCCAAGTCTGAAGCACTTTGTCTGTCTTTTCCAGAGCTAGACTTGAACAGATAAAATGTCCATTTTGACAGACACAAGGATTCTCAGCATTACACATCTTGTTCTTTTACTCCAATGTAGCTGCAACTGTGCTTTGGCATTTTTCCTTCCCATCAATTGTTCTCTATTTCTCAGAATTTAAGAGTTTGTCAAACACAGAAGCATTAAGGACAAACGATTTCTCTTCTGGTGACTGGGAATTTAGTGGCTGATTTTCAGCTTCATGATCCATGACCTGTGAATGGCAGATCTGACAATTTCTGGTCAAGTGAATGCATCATAGTGTCAGCCAGACACACACTCAAGCAAGCATAGGATCTTCTCGGTGTGGAATGTTTAACCGCAGTCAATTTGAATTTTCTTTTTCCTTGTTCAATATGCCAAGTAATAAGTGAGTGTAGTTTTCTAAAAGAAAGAAAGTGAGCTTTCTAGCGTCAGAGAGAGGCTACAAGGTGGAAGATGGAGGTATGTGGCCTCCTGCTCAGTTTACTGCTTAGTGAGATATACGGTGTTTTTCCACAAACACCAGCTGCCACTTAAACAGGCGACGCATTTAAGTCCAGCTGTCTACTTTATGATACCTATAATCATTTCATAGTTTAATAGTTACGATTATCAAGTTGCAATTTGCCAGGCGTACAGTTATGACCGCTCACCTCCGCTTCGAATCAGTGAATCATTGTGCATGACGTAAAAGCAACATACCTCCACACAGCTGAGCCGTGCGCTCAGCTGTGCAAATGTGTCCTACAAGGTAAGTCAAGAGCTTAAAAAACTGGCACTATGAAAATTAAAGTCAGCTGAAAGTGATGTTGTTCCCTGTGCACTCCATGCAGAGTTTCATGACCACTATAAATAAGTAATGATTGGATTTTCCTCATTTATTTTGCAGCTTCTACAGCAGGGTTTTCCCTTAACAGCGCCCCCCCCTTGACTCACATACATTTTACTAAAGAGCAAACAGAGGCAAACCAACTTTGTTCTATACGCACAATATTAGTTGAATACACAAACATGTTGGGGTTCTTAAATGGTAAGCAGGAAAACAGATTGAAATTGAAGTTTTATTATTGTGCTTATCTTTTAATTCCCTTCATATTGTATTTATTTATTTATTTATTCATCCATTCATCCATGCATTCCTTCATAGAGAGAAAACAGACAACAGGCAATTTAGTTGTTTTTGTTTTGTTTTATTTTAAAGACTGGCATGCAGTGAAAGCAGCCTTAGAAAAGATGCATGAGACAGCATATGGGAGCTATTTCCTGGTGTTTAATGGTGCAGCAGGCTCCTAGAAATTTACATTTGGATAGATATTAAAAGAAAAAAAATGGTTTTGCCCTCTATGTTAAAACTAACAGATAAGGTGATGAACAAGCCAGCCTAAAAACAAAATGTGTTACGATACAACCAGACCATATTTGGGGTTCTTTGACCACTCTGAGGCCCAGTCAGATGTTATATGTTTGTCTATTGATAAGCTTTTTAAAGATATACTTCTATAACCTTGTACAAACTTGGAATGATAACAGTGGTATTCGCAGTCATGACATCATGACTCTCCCAGACAAAACCAGAGGTCATATTGGTGCACTGAGAAAACTCGGATGCAAATTATTATTGATTTCTAAAACAATCTATGTTTTGTCTTACCTTTGGTTCTGAAATAAATAAATAAAAAAAAGAAAAGGGAAAGAGCTGAATTAATATTGATTCTGAGCATGAACAAGTAAAAATGTGAAAAACAAATACAGCAGCAGAGTTGCTGCTGAGCTGGTTTTCTCATTTGCTGTTTACAGGGATGCGCTGAAATTCTCCGCAGTGTGCAATAGATCACAATTTACTAATAAATGCGTCCCCTCTCAGCATCCTCGCCATTTCATTTGTTATCTATGAGGACATGAAATGTCATGCCCAGTTGTTGCAGTGGAGGCCTCCATGGCAACCCAACCTCCTAGCAACTCTTGATGGGTATTTGCTGCCATCTTGTGGCAGCAGCGGGAAATACTTAATTCGCTGTAATGTGGTACCCGCACAGTAGGTGTCACTAAGAACTTATTTTCAACATCTCCATGAGTTTTGTTGATATGCCTTTGGAAAGAATCCTTGATTAGTCTGGAAACTATCCTTCTTTCTGCAAAATTGCCACTAGATGTCAGCAGATCTTTCATTCTGCACAGCATAGACAGGAAAATGTTTGATATTTATCCATCCCTGTCTGTCTCATGTTAATAAATATGATGCAATGTTGTTTTCCTTTGGATATTTGTTTCTCCATGTTGCCTCAGACTCATCTGTTCATCTGTGAGGTTTGGAGATGTTTACATTGTCATTCCAGACATGAATGCAGTTAATCAAAGGCCTGTGATTAGATGTTTTGCACAGTTGATTGCACTTTTTTTAGAAGTGGGAGGAGCTCTTCCTAATATATTTTAAAAAGTTGTTGAAAAAAAAAAGCAACCTATGAATTATTCAGAGAGCATCCAGTCACAGCGACTGTGTTACGTATTCTTACTTCAAAGCAACCTATACTTTTCTGCATATAGGTTGATGTGTGGAGTAAATGAAATATTTTTGTTCCACTTTCAGGGGCTGGTAGTTTTGATAGGATTACACCCCCTCTTTACTCTACCCTGCTTCCCCACCCTCCTCATCCGTCCATCCATACCTCTCCCCTCTCAGCTCTCTACTCCTGAAAGGATTTTTTTTTCCCTCTTCCCCCCCTTGCACTGTGCCGGCCTGGAGAGGAGTGAAGGAGCGAGAAGAGAGGATTTGCTGCTCTGAGGAGAGACAGACAGGGGAGAGGGACCATGGCTGCTCTCTCAGCCTTGCTGAAGACCTGGGTTATCCTGCAGACATTGTGCCTGGCTCTGGCCCAAGTGGTGAGTGGATGAGGGAGGTTGAGACCTGCTCGGCTCAGGCTTACCTCTCTTCTTCAGGGTTTCGGGGGATAAGGGCCTCCAGAAAGGGCCAGCATGCTCTGGACATCATGGAGCTATGTTACAGGTTGTGTGCAGAATCTTGTGCTGGTAGAAGTGATGAAATTTCTGATGCCTGGCAGAATAGGTAAATATAAAAGCATGAATGTAACAGGAGAAAAAACAAAACAAAAACAAAAGGTTTCTACAGTGACGACTAAGAAAACTGGACTATGTTTTATGGATTACCAGCCTTTTCATGCATGGACTTTTATCTCTGAAACTGGGGAGCTCCTGCCGACTAAAGACTTGGATTTTTCTTTACCTGTGTTACTCCTCTGAAGCCATGAAGACGTTCATTAACTTGGGAATTAAGTCAAAAGTTTCTTTGTTTCTGGGGAAAGCTTACAAGCCTTTAAAAATCTCTATGTGCTGACACACAAATGCAAACTTTGCCCACTGCGTGTGAAAGTCCTCCCCCCCTCTTTTTGAACCGATGCTTACATCTTATCCTTCTCACTTACAGTCGTTTTAACCATCTTGGAGTTCTTTTTCTTTTATTTAAACTGCTGAGAATCTGCATGTGTGGGATTGAGGCGTTTTCTTTTCTTGTCTTTCAAATCAGCTTTCAAATTCACCACAATGATATTTCAGACAGGCACCGGAATGGTGGGGGTGGAGGTGGGGGTGAGGTGGTGAGTCGAGGTGGGGGTAAACAGTGCCACTTCTCACAACCCCTCCCGCCCACATTCCTCCACAACTGCTTTGCTTCTTCCTGTCACTCATGCCATTTTTATTCACCATTGTCCTGATTTGTGATGACGCTTTCATGCTCTTTGGAATTCTAGTAGACGAATCTCAACAAAATGTGCTCATTTGACATAGGATAGGTAATTCTTAATATTATTTATCATTTTATCAGCAATACAGGTTGCGCAAACACAAACGGCTTTACTTAACTTATGTAGAATTAAATGAATTTCAATTTATTCATACATTTATGTATTTGTTGGTAGTTTTTATAGAATTCACATAAATAGATCATACACTGAAAATTATTTGAAAAGCAATATAATCCAATTCATATGTCTTTATGTTGTTTATAACATATTATTACATTATGTTTAATCACTGTTGAATTGGAATCACTGATACAGGATCTTTTGTGGCTTTTTCTGTTTCAGAGGGGTCCTCCTGGACCTCAAGGCCAGCCAGGCCCACCAGGCCCTTCTGGCACTCCTGGGTCCGACGGAATTGATGTGAGTATCCACGCAGGTTGGCCCAACAGGTTTTCTCCACAAAGATCCTCATTGTGCTGAAGGAAGACAGAATGCGGCGCTGCTCTGCGGTGCTGCAGTCTCACCAGCAGAGGGCGCCGCAAATGAAAACACATGGGCACAAAAGAGCTCTGTTCCCACTTGAGAGAGGGGTCTTTCAGAGGGGACCCTTCGCTCGGTCCGAGATTTGTGCCACAGTAATGTGATACATGTGAGTCTTTCAGAGCGTGAACAACAGGCAGGTTTTGTGAATGTGATTGAAGTAGACGCTTCAAGATAGTTGTGTGGCAATAACATGTTTGGCTGCTTCATCTGAGATTTGAAAAAAGCAAATTAGCTGCTATTTAAAGAATTAGAAAACTAATGAATTTGCATTAAAGGGTGTAACTCTGCATTATTATTACACTTCTTTTGTGTAATAATGTGTTCTGTTGAGGCAGCTTAATGGAGGATCTAATATTCTTTCACACTGTCATCACAGTGACTTTAGTATTGCAGGCAATGATTTTATGCAGATGCACCATATGAGCACGAACATAACTTTGTCCATTTCAAAGATGCATTGTGAAATGTAGAAATACTTTAGTCATTTGAGCATCCTAATTCATTTTAGTGACCACCAGATTGAGGAGGTACACAGATGTGACGGCTACAATAAAACCATGAGCAGATAATTCATTTTATCGCCTTTACTCAACTGCACCTTCATATATCCTGTTATTCTTTTTTTTTTTTTTTTTTTTGTATTATTTCTTTATGATAGGAATGACATGTCTGTTATATCTCAACAGGGAGAGAAAGGACCACCAGGGTCCCCTGGCGCAACAGTAAGTTTGCACTGATCTCATTTATAAGCATATTATTCCAGGAACTTGTGGTTTATCTACAGCTGGTTTTGTTTTATTTGTTTTTTTATTTTTTATTTTTCTTCACAACTGTGGTGTTTGCTTTGATGTAGGGTCAAAAAGGAGAGCCAGGAGAGCCAGGTCCAGACGGGCCGCCTGGGGAGAATGGCATAGATGTGAGTGAGCTAATCCTTGTGGAAATGTGTCGTTTGTGTGGGAGATGGTGAGAATGAGGAACTATATGAAAATGCTTCCCAGAAGAGGTATTTTAGAGCCATATCTTCTGTCAAACAAACAATTGCAAGTTTAGAGCTAGAAGTTTTTACTGTTGTCTGTATGAATGAGGGTAGATTTTTGAGGATATAGTCAGTGTTGGGACAACTGGATCCCATTATTGTTTATGTAACGTTCCATGACATGCATGGTGAGACACCTTAATCCTGCTGGTCAGGGATGATGTTTTCAGGTGGTGCTCGACTCAGCTTTGACCTCCGACTTGACAAGTACCCTTTCCACAGAACGACCATTAAACAGCCATTTCACCATTAAAAGTAGGAGTCAAATCAAAAACTTGTGATTTCACAACAAACATTGCAATTTGTCAAAGGAGAATTTGCAGTTGTAAAAAAGGTTGAGATGTTACGACTGAAACTTTAAAAAGAAGTTCAAATTCAAGTTTGGCAAACAAAAAAAGAAATTGCAACAAAAGAATTGAAGGGATGTGGATAATTAATTCAATTAATTCAATTTATTTATATAGCGCCTATTTACGACAAGTCATCTCTAGGCGCTTGAGAAACCCAGAGCTTGACCCCCGAGCACATGGCAAGATAAGATTCCCTTTTTGTCAAGAAGTCCCAATTTTGTGAATTTTCTGATTTTTTTCAGCAAAAATATTTTTTTCCATCAAATTGTTGCGATATTCTGAAGAAATCCAAATTTTATAACAATAAGTTGTAATTTGTTATCATTAGGTTATAATTTTAATAACAGTTCTAACAGTAATAGCAGCAGTTCTCATTTTACATCAAAAAGTCACAATTTTGAAAGTTGGAGATTTTATAGGAAAAAGAGTTTCAATCACACAAAACTTGCAACTTTACAACACAAAGTTTTTAAAAAAAAAAGTCAAGTAAATAGTTTGATAAAAATATCACAAAAAGTTGCAGTTTTGCCAAAGTTAATAATAATACAATAACTGTCAAATTTAGTTAATAAGTTGTGATTTTGATACGTTTATGATATTTGGAAGAAAAATGTCACGATTGTAAGACAAAAGCCTCCGTTTTACAACAAAGTCATGATCTTACAAAGTTAGCAGTTTTACAAATCTATGATTCTATTGTTGAAATAAATGACTGCGTAATTAAAACAAGTACTACTGCAGGTACATTATAACATATCATAACAAAGTGTCAGTTAAGTGTGTCCTATATCTTGGAGTGAGCACTTGCCCCCCAAAAATGTTTTTGCATGTCACTGATTATTAAACTCTCGGTCTACAGGCACACACTGAGGTGGATTTTGGATCTTTGAGCAGAAGCGGTCTTGACAGTAGTTCATTTGTTAAGAAGGCAGAAATTGGCTCGTTCATTAACTACCAATGAACCAGTGGCCAGAGCCTCCAACACAGAGATGTAGCACAAACTGCTGCTCAGGTTTTCTTCCTGAAAAAGCTGCCAGGCGTCACCACATTTGAAATTCACAACTAATTACAAGTTTTTTTCCAGAGTGACAAGTGACCAGAAACAGCAGTTTGTTCAGATATAACCAGACCTCATAACTACAGATCTTTTTTTTCCTTTTTTAAATCTGAGAAAATGGTGTTTTGTAGGTTTGATACCAAATATATCTTCATGATAACTGATGCTCAATTTCCTGAGCAATTTATTGTGGTCATGATGATTTAATAATCAATACTTGTTTCTATTAGAAATTACTTTGAGGTGATTTCTCTTTAAAGCCATTATACCTTGCTAATTACACTCACTAAAAGCCTCTAGTGCTCTCTGGTAATGTTGAGACAAAGGTAAAGGTAGATTTCAAGCTTTATTTCTGGATTTACTGATTTGCAGTTCCTCTGAGGTCAGTCAGTACAAGTCACTGCTTTGTTCCTGATCAACGGGAAATTGGGTGTCATTAACAAATGATCACATGCTAACAGAAGTGCAAATACATACACAAACACACACACAAAACCACACTCACACACACACACACACAGACATTCCTCAGAGATTTAGCCAGTAATCCGTCCTGGAATCTAAGTCTTAGGTTTGTTTTCCAATTCCCCACAAGAGCAGCACTGACTTTGATCAAATCATACAGGTAACCCCATTGTTGGGTTGAATGTAACTCCTTAACCACCTGTAGTTTCTACATTTGCACATGTTGAGCTCATGTACAGAAACTTTGCCTATTGTCATCCCTTTCTGTCTGTCTCCAGGGTTTGATTGGTGCGAAGGGTGATCGAGGTCCAGTTGGGAGCCCTGGCCCAAAGGCAAGTATCTAAATCCTAACCTGAGCTGATTACAAGAAAAAATTAAAAGAAGAAGAACCTCACATATATGAAGACGTTGAGGCAGGAAAAAAAAAAAAGCGTGCAAGAAAGAAAAGCAGAGCTGACCTCTTTTATCTTATCACAGTGATGCTCAGGATGATAACCAAGTGTGTGTGATTAAATCTTTCACTAAATGTGTTGTTTCAGTACTCGGCTTTATTATTTTTAATTTGCTAAATATATTCTGCTTCTGTGTGAAAGATCTTATGATGTATCCTCTGTGATGATGTTGCCGTTTCCTATTGTGCGCAGGGGCAACCAGGTCCAAGTGGAGAGCCAGGACCTCCAGTAAGTCAGCCATTTTCAGTTATCAGTTATAACTTTAAGAAAAGTTCCACAACAAGTCAGTCGTTCATCAGGGATGTTTTCTTAATAAAATTTCATAATGAGTCTGTAAAGGGAAACATTATAAAATTGTAAGAGACACTAGAGAATTACCTGCAGGTTAATTTTGGGGGGTGCTGGATGTGGTTCTGCAGGACTGGATTGTTGCAGGAGGTCTTTATGCAAGGATGACATACTCTTCTGTACACGGGGGTCTACTCAACCAGCTGAGCAACATGGCACCCCATGAGCTATAGGTTGTTAAGTCTAGTGGAATTAATTCCCTTCTAAATCCGACAGTTTTGAGGAGACTGAGGTGGTTGGAAAGAGGATTTAAAATAACTTTTATCTTGCCATTTCTTTTTTATAATCATGATATTTTGCCATTTGGGAGATTCAAGCTGCTGCTTAGAGATGAAATATCCCTTTGATGGAATTTCAACCAACTCATAATCTTTTGATATGTAACAGCTAACCCAAACCGTACAGGTTTGCTTGCGGGTAACCTGCTTTAATCTAAGCTGAAGTTCACAGACTTATCCGAAGCTCCTTTAAGCAGCAGATTTTCTAACATCTACTGCAACCCTGAAACTTTCTAGACCTTAAGCTGTAATGCTAGAGTACTGTGCAACAGTTTTAGGCACCCCAAGTTTTGTTGTTTTATCAAAGTATTAATAGCATCCATATTTTTTTTTCCAGTCTTGCTGAGATATAAACAGAAAGTACAGGAATCTAGCTCTCATAGATCAACATGAATGAAATCCTAATTAGCACTGTGAACATTTCAGAGTCAAACCTGTGCTTGGTTCTGAGGACGTAAATACAGAATTTTAAGTGTAGAGTTTGTTTGTTCTGGACAATTTTTCATATTATCCTGTGGTTAAATAATATTTTTCTTCTTTTTTTTTTGATGGCTGATGGCAGTTATTAAAAAATGGTCATCAATCAAATAGCTGATGAATCGGCCTACTCTAATATTATCACTGTATTTTCTGTTTGCATCTTAATGAAGAGACTGTAAATCACTGTTTAAATGCAGACAGTATTCATCTGAAGAACTGACCTTCATCAATTCCTGTGACTTCCAGAGTGTGCAAATGCAATATATCAATTCAAAACACAAAAACAAAATCACAATTTTTTCTTTTTTTTTTTTTCTGATGACATCTTATACATTATTTCTTGCCTTCAGTTCAAGAAACATTGAGAAGAGCAGTGACAACATATCTCACACACTGCGTGTTTAAAGGGGCAAATGTACAGATTTTCCTAACCTGGAGACTTCTTTAATTTCAAAATGTGTGTTGTTCCCATCTAGTTTAAACTGACTTTTATTAATCCTTGCCCTGGCCAGGCAATCACAGCTCTGTAACTAATGCAGGAAGAATGTGAAAACGTACAGAAGAATGTCACTGAGGGTTTAGTCGAGCCTGCGTTCATTGATAAAATCTCTGTTGTACTGTCTTTAAGTAAAATATGAAAAGCTTCTAGTGATTGTAGCTACTAGTGTAAATGTTGTAGGGAAATGTACAATGTTTTATATTTAATATAAATATCATGAAAACATTGTACATCATCTGAAGTGAGTTCTGACTGACTGTTTTAAGCCGAGATGGTTTACTAACAGGTTTATTGTGACCCAGCTGGTTTTATATGGCAACCTCATGGGTCCTCTTTTTGTCACGCTTGAATGCCTAACCAGCTGTACCCTCTTTAAG
>JBAMYA010000012.1:7484008-7497014 GCA_037176975.1 Arrhamphus sclerolepis
AATTTCTTCAGTTGAGTTTTATAGTTGCCTCCATCTTTGAAATATTCCAGCCTCGTGCTTGTCCAGACAGGTTGATCCAGAATGTAGAGAACCAAGGCTCAAAAAACTTGTTTGTTTGTCGTTTTGGAACTCGTGACACCTTCAAAGACCTCTCCTCCCACAGGCCCACATTCAACAGTGAACATTTACTGAATGGGAAAGCTGGTCTGAACAGCTCAGGAACAATTGGATTAATTTAGTGTGCTCAGCCACCTCTGCAGACTGAGCTTTGCATTGGTTTTGTCAAGCTGATTGGACTGAGTGGTTCTAATTAGCCCTTGAACGCTTTTTTCTGGCCATTTTTTTTATTTCTTTTCTGCTCTGTTCCTTTCCACTTTCCCCTCAGACATTCATCCATCTAGAGCAGTGAGTCCCGGATTAATTAATTATGTATATGAAAATGTATGCTTTTAGTGCCAGGATCTCCATTTTCATTTTCTTGTCTGTCTCCTTTCTATGCTGCTGCCCCTCCTTTTTATTTTTCCTCTGTGCCATCCCCAGGTGGATTTATTGTGAATTCATTTCAAAATAAGGCTCTTATTTGCTGACACCATATGTGCTGCTATACATCTCTGCACCCACAACTACTGACCACACCTGTGCCCCTTTTACTCACCATACCTGAACCTCGACTGCATTACCGAGAACACTGAGATGACACTTCTAATTAGAGCAGAACAGGGTGCTTTTATTTTGAAGCAGGAAAATGAACTGCTTGTTATCAGCGAGTTGGCAGAGGGATAAAGGAATAGCAGTTTGCGTGCTGAGCTTTTTTGTTTTTATTTATTTATTTTAAATAAGAGTAATGAGTAGAGCGCATATGTGTGTGTGGATGTGTGTGCAGTGTAAAATATCCCTGCATTCGTATATAAACAAAAAGTAGTTCAAAATGACCAACTAGGGATTCTCCTATTCATCTCCTATTTAATTACTTTCATAGATTAAAGTACTCCCTGTTTGTTTTATTGTTAGTTGGTCATTCAGAGATTGTTCTTGAGGCATCTTGAAAGAGTTTGCTCCCAGACCACATTTTAATAATTCATTATCCAAAGGCTTTCCTGCTTGACTGGTACAATAAATGACCCGCTTGTCATTCCAGATTTACGGTTTAAAAGTTTGTGTGAGATGTGCAGCACCGCTCTCTTCCAGTCTGTAATATAAGTGGAGCTGTAAAGTCGGGAGTATTTTTCAGAAGGTTGAATTCTTTTGAACAAAACCAAAAAAAAGAGGCCATGTTTGTCATTCATTTGTAGTTTCTCTGCTGACTTCTCCGCTGGTATCTGCTGATGCTCTGCATTTGCTGCTTTAGATTGTCCAAAAGCAATGGCAGATGATGATCTTCTGGAAAAGTTTCTGCTCAGCGCCACGTGACACTCACCTGTTTAACAAATCAAATTCAGCGAAGTCCCTGAAGAGTGCTTTTACATGACCGTGCATCACTGGAGTACCCTGCTTAAACTTTCATTGAATACCCTCATAAAAGCTTTCCCACAGCGCTGACGTTTCAAGTTTAGAAAACTGTCACTCAGTTGCCTTTCCACTTATTTTAATAAATAAAATGTTTCATGTGATGGATTTATTGAGCAAGATGAATAGCCTGAAAGTCTTAAGGCTTGCAATGATGAGTGACATGATGCTCTGTTTCAGCCACAAAAGCAGGTTTCTTATTCGCTGTTCCTTTATGCTACGAATAATGCTCCTCACTTTTGTGAGATGATATTGTTCCATCTTTAAAATTCCAATAAAAGCGTTGGATGAGCTGGCCACCTGGAGCCACATGGAGCCAAAAATACCACTTCTTGTGCTGAAATCTGAAGGAAAAAAATAAAAATAAAGAGATGTCTGGATTTTCAGGAAACCTCCCCACCAGCTGTCACCACTTCCCCATGTCACTGGCTTAACATTGTCACAGAGAATAAGTGCCGTGCATCATATTATCCAGTTTGTAATTGAATTGTAGCGGGAGTAGGCTGGTAATCAGTGTACAGCAGGTAGTTTTTGTTCCAGTATTTGACAGTAATGTCCTCTAATGGGAGGCTTTGGCTCTACTCTTGTTCCAGGCCACTAGGTTTTCCTGGATCCTCGTCTGCCTGAGTGCATGTGTGTGTGTCGATGTGGCGTCTACTGTTTACTGTGTGTGCGCATTCTCACTGAACGCGCACATGTATTTTGTTTGTGTGAGCATTGCATGAGTCTGCAAAATTGCAGGGTGTGTAAGTTTAACAGAAATTGTTAAATCTGCCTCTAGCGAGCGCTGAAATTCCTTTCTATATTGCTGAATCTCCTATAATGCATTCAGCCTTGAAGATGTATCTATCCAGAAACTGAGTCTCGGAGGCCTTTAGTGATTTGCAGCAAGGATGCTCTTCCCCGTGTGGCTTTTGGGGACCTTATACTGTCCTTGCTGGTGTGAAGCTTGAATCATTTTCTCAATCATAATCTTCTTCCTCTCTTTGAACTGCTGGCACAACCTCTCCTCACCCTCCCACTCTTGCGTGCGAGAATTGAATTGGGGGGAGCAAGATAGAGGAGAGAAAAGAGAGCACAAAGCCAATGAGAGAGGTAATTCTCTGGCACTTAGGATGGGGAAAAAATATGAGACCGAAAAAAAAAAAAATAAGGTCACAGTTGACATATGACGGCTGACACCAGCACCCATCAGGACAGTACCCACCACTTGCTTTGTCACATTTTCTCGCCGTCTTATCATTTCACAGACGGCTGACACAGAGGCTGATGTGACCAGCCTCACCATCCATCTGGGCTTGCTCTATTTTCACTAATACTCATTTTGTGAGGGCATCAGAGCACAACGCCCAAATGGTGTGTCGGTGTCTGTAGTGGACCAGCGAGGTCTGAGTCACCGAATTAGCACACCCACAGTGCCATAATACAGCACAGAATAACAGGCTGGCTGTGGAGGCAGGGCAGATTGTGTGGCCTGTTTTTTTTTTGTTTTGTTTTGTTTTTTGCTTTTTGTGTGTGTGTGCGTGTGCATTTATGTATTTTGTACCTGTGTGGGTGGGTGAGGACATTGGGGGAAGATTGTCTTCTCCCCACTCTCGTCCTGTGAGCGCAGTCATGTCTGCAATGCAGCACTCTGCATTATTTTTCAGGAGTCAGTATTGTTTATATTGTGTGTCTCGACGCCTTCCTAGGCTGTTTGTTAGATGAGAGGATTACTGGCGCCGCAGGGAACAGAAGGATGATTTTCTGATGATATAGTGCTCCCTCAGGAGGAGAACCCTAGCCATAATAGGATAACTTTTACATTGACTTCCTGTGAAATGCTCCCATTAAATGGGCACAAACTGCAAGTAGACATATGGATACAACTCATTTTTTTTATAGTTTGGATACCCAGGAGAATCAGAATACTGTGCAGGAGATATAATCCCCTCTTTGAAGTTAGAATAGAAGACATCACATGTTCTCAAACTAAGAACGAGGCACATCAAATGTGGATGTAGACAAGGCAGTGATGAGGCTTTCAAGAATTATGCAGTTGAGTGTTTTTCTAATTGATATTCCGATAGGGGTTTACTTGTTCTAACGCTTCATTATGTGCACTAAATGGATCAAGGAAAGTAGTGCAACATTGTATTATTAATTTTTGCTAATCTGTTTCCAGAGACTCAGCCAATAATATTCAACAACTACTCAATGAAACCTTTACCGGTAAGAAAACTGCTAAAGTGTTGTGATTGTCAGGGGTTGGAGTTGGGAGCAATGTTCATCCCAGGAGGTTCATATGTATCAGCAGCTAACTTCATTTTATTCTGGATAAAACTGGACAAATGAAAGTTTAGTTCTTATGAGCTTATATTAGTAAAATTTTACTACTATCTCAACTAGGGTTGGGAAAGGAACCCTGAATCTCTAGTAAATGTCTAAAAACCTTTCTGAAGTTTTCCATAGGAAATTATAATAATTTACAACTGGTGTTTGACAAATACAATATAGATAGGTAAGATAAATAAGTCCTCAAACAAACCATAACCTACATTATGTTCATATTATCCAAACAATAGAGGCCACAACAGTACTGCAAAATCAGTGCTCTCTCTGCAAAGAGAAGATGGAAGGTACCAGGTTGACTTGAGAGGAAGGACACAACGGGGAAGAATACTGACATTTTGAACCTCACGTGATGTTCCAGGGTATGTTCCTTTTATTTTGACAAGGAAAAGTCAAGCACTTTCAGCTACATGAGTGGTCATCCTGTCAACTTTTACTAGAATAACTGGCGGTTGGCGGTAGTGTGGGTAAGACCAGAAAGGCATCGATCTGCAAATGAGTGTGATGCTGTTCGTATTTGGTGGTACTCAGGTAGCCTCTATTATGTTGAAAAAGAGTTGTTTTGTTTTTTTCTGTGCATCTACAGTACATCTATGCCTTCTGTTAATCAGCAATTTAAATTCCTAAATACTCAATGTTAATTTCATTAACCTATTGCTCTGGGTAAATGGGGACCCATCGTGTTCATTGTGTTCAGGTACTGCAACATTAAGGCACATCTTGTCAGGCTGTAAAATTAGTTTGTTACAAGGCCGGTATGCAACACAAGCGAGAAGTGAGAGTTTGGATGTGTAGAAGCTGTTAGTGACTAGGAAATGCAGGTCGATTTTGATGGAAAGCTGGTTGTTCCTCTGGAAACAGTTTGTACTAGCTTAAGGCCTGATATAGTTTTGTGGTCAGTTACTCAGCAGATAGTTTATTTTATTGAGCTGACAGTTCCCTGGAAGATTCAGGGGAGGAAGCTTATGAAAGGAAAAAGCTTAGATGGGCAGACGTGGGGGCAGAAGCTGAGCAGCGAGGGTGGAAAGTTAGGGCGTGTCCAGCGGAAGTTGGATGTAGGGATTTCATAGTTAGATCTACATTTTCATTAAGGGGGGAACTGGGAATATGCGTGCAACGTTTTAGGAAGTTTGTTAAAAGACATGTCAGATGAGGCAGCCATATGTGGTCAGTGGATCTGGATTTGGAGAAATAATGTTAGCTGGGGACCAAAAGTCCACTTTTAGTGAACCTCATCTGGTAATGAAGAAGAGTGAGTGAAGGTAGAGTGAGAGGAAGTCCACCAATCAGGCCTCAGAGGAGGAAAACCAGGAAGTGGAAGTTTATTTAAGGGAGTGGGTGTGGCCTATTAGAATCTTCTTGTCTGGGACCACGGAGGTATATAAGTTTCACATAGAGTCCAAACTCAATGTTGTGTACTTTGTAGGGGTGTAACAAAATAGTTATTCGAACCGAACCATTTCGGCTTGTTGTCTTCAGTTCGGTACATAGCTGTGCACGGGTAACTTTCTGGAAATTGTGTGCTTTTATATTCCACAGAGCCACCACTCTGATATTAAAATAGAGGAAAGATAGTAAAAACGGTGTTTGTGGTCACACAGAGACAAGTTTCAGAAATGAAGCTTGGGGTGTGGTGTGTGAATCTGGTATGACTGCGTTTGTGTGGACAGCAGTGATGTGTTGCTAGCAAACAAGCTAGCCTGAGTTTTTGAATTTAGCTGCTGCTATCAACTTGTTGTAGCAGCGGCTATCAGAAGAGCCGACTACCGTGGAGCAGAACCGGGTCTCCTTTCATTTGGCTCACTCCTGTAACTTTTTATGGAGTTTCTCCATAACCCGCTTTCTGAAACTGACCCCAGCAGAGTTTGACCATGAAGCATTTTCTGCTCAGTGTTGATAATTTTCCAGCTCCATCTCTCGTCTTCATTCTTCCCTAGAGTCCATTTCAGAAAGGAGGTCCAACATAATCAGAGTTTCTACATGACCCAGAGAGTGGGTCATGTAAAGTAAGTGTTGCCAGGTCTGTGTGTGGCAGTTCGCTGTTTATTTATCCGATGACAGACGGGATAGAAAGCTGGACTCTGAATCAAATTGTTCCAGATATGATATGTCCTTTATGTCCATCCAGTTCTCTGTAAAGTATATGTTGATTTCACATATTCAGCGATCTCACCTTGAAACATCTTCATTTTTTTTCACACCTAGAGCTCTTCAACCCCTTATTGTACTTTCATACTCTCCATTTTCTTTGTCAGAAGTCTTTAACACTACATCAAGGACTAAATTCAAAACAGAGTCAGCCTCCGTGATCTCTCCAACCTTTAACAATTGGCGATTGGGGAATTGTTTCAGGAAGTAACGCCGTTCACCGGTGCTGAAAAAGAAGCGTGGGAAACATTGTGAATAAATCCAAAAAAAAAAAGATGCGGACGCTCAGAAAAAGGAGGAAAGCTTTTATTAGCCTGCCACCATGGTCGTTACCACCACACCTTAACATAGTAAAAGTTGCAACCAAAAATGTGTTTTTGTCAATTAAATAATGAGAGTGTTGTCATGTCAAGTAATTGTTCATCCAAGATTGTTTTTTCCTAATTTTAAAACCAGGTTTGGTCCAGAAGATTTTGATACATAAAGCCTTTGAAACGTTTGACTTTTATTTTTAGAGTGATTCAATGTCTTGCTTTTACGAGCTGTGCCCAGATGGAAATGCTTCTACGTGAAAAGTTTCCGCCAAATTAGTTTTTCTTACCTGCACATACGTGTTTATTTCTCGCCGTATCTTTCTCTATTTCTATCTTTATCTTTCTCTGTATTTCTTATTCTCTTCACTGCATGCGTCCAATTGGTGAAGTCACATTCTCTCCCATCAGCCAAACCTTTTGCTTCCTCTCCCCATCAACATTTAACCGGTGATTGGAGACAGCAGGCGCCGCTTTCTCTTGAGACCGTGTCCAATCACAAGAGCAGTATCTGATACAGAAGGGGCAAGCCTGGAAGATTGCAGGCAATGTTTATTTTGCAATGGGAAGAAAAAAAATATTATTATTGTTTTGTTGTTTCTTTCTGTTTTTTGCACTTTTCTCAATCACATCTGAATCGTTGCATATAAATAGTAGCCCGGTGGCTGTCAACAAAAAGAGGGAGTTAGGAAGAGAGGGAGACGAAAAAAGAAATGAAGATGAAGTGTCTTGTGAGTAAAGTGCAGGAGAGAGAGAGAGAACTATTTCATCTGCTTGTGAGAAACAAGGAGGAGGATGGGAGGTAAATGTCACCGCAATCATTTAATAGGCTCTGCAGCTGGAGCCCCCCACGAAAAATATCACATTTTTTCATCTGCATTAAATTATATCTTTTTAATATATATATACACAGTTTCTCAGATAAAGAAATTATCGTGGCATTTAAGAGTTCCTCTAGTTGAAATTTAAAGGAGTAGTTATCTTTTTGAAGCAAAGACAGGTGAAATGAGAGGATCGATATGACTAAAGTCTATCATTAAAGGACAGGTTCTCTTTCAAGTCTGTTTGGCTGTCCTGTCCTGGGGCTTTGATTTTATCCTGGATTTCTTACAAGCATTGTTTAGGCTTAACTGCTTCTGTCTCTTGAGGTAATCCTAGTCTGACTCAGTTGAATCGAGATCTGGACTTCATGTGGGCAAAGCCACTCGTTGCATGTTGACTCATTTCTTTTTTTTAGGAACTCTTAGTGTCAGAAGAAACTGTCATTTTGGATCTTGTTGTCTCACCTGTTGGAACATTTCATTAGAACAAACCATTCAGATATGAGAGACAGGTCAGTTTTGATAGTGTCAGTTGTTGTTAATGAGATTAAGAGAATGAGATTAAGATATTAGCCTGAAAATAAAAAAAGCACATGTAAAGGATTTTAATGGCATACAGACTAAAGAATTTTGAACTTCATTTTTGCACAAATAGAGGGGTTCATTTCAGAATTGAGTGCAGCTTTGTTATTTGTGTTTATGACTGAGTTAACGGATATCTTTGTAATTTGACTGAAGTGGGTTTGAGCAATAAATGTATAGATATTGCACAACGTTCTCAATCAAAAGATTTTTGTTTTCAGCAATTTTTTTATTTTTTTGTTGCCACAATAATCAGAAATTTCAGAACCTTGTTAGGCTTATATAAAATACCTGAGTTATGACAATCAGCTCATAAGAAAATCTGTTACAAGCTATATTTCCCCGGTGGTGTAGATAATCAACTTTAGAGGCTTTCAGAGGTATGAAGCTCTCATTGCCTGGTGACCACGTTCCAATTATCAGGCTTATTCTTCTTACTGTGAATGGAGGTGCTTACAAAGCCTCATCTTCTGTTTTGATCATTGGGTAGGAATAGTTTATCACAAGGCGCTAAGCCCTGACCCTAACTCTAATGGCCTATGCCTCTGCATCAGCCCTGGGTCATTGTGACCTCTGCCCTCTGCAAGGGCTAAATTTTAAGTACCTAAACTTTTTTTTTTTTTAAATTTGACCCTGAATCTAATTCATGATTTTGATTTTTTTTCACCATCTCTTTTGGGTTCATTAAATGCTGAAGTGGGTGGGTAAATTTAATTAATACAACTGGCATTCTGTCCTAAGTATAATTACTAGAGCACTCAAATATTTGTCCATCCATGGGCAGGGATGAAAACATGGCACCCATGTGGATATACAAATTTTCTCCCACTCCTGCTCTCTTGAGTTGTGACCATGTCGTGAAATATGTTTTCAAACATTTACTGGCTGAAAAATCTTGCACAGAGACCCTGGAATAGCAAACCCACAGATAAAGAGAATCCATGCTCCCACTCACCATGGCAGTCGGCAGCTTATTTTCTTTTTTTTTTCCTGTCCAGCTGTGCACGGCTGACTCTACACCAATACCAGCTCACAAACTCCTGCTTACCAGAAATTGTGGTCCACCGTAGCCCGAGGCTAATCCAATGTACTGTAAAGCAGCTACAGGAGCACTCCAGCCCAAGAAAAAATTTCCCCGTGGGGGTGATAAAGTATATTTGATTTGATTTACTTCCCTTCCTGTTAGTCTGCGCGGTTATCTCTTGAAGGAATAATTTGAATTTTTGATTCCAGTGCACTCAGGGTAACCTATCTACTTGTTTCAGTGGCAAAGCCATCAATAGCTTTATTTATTTATCTATTTATCTATTGTGTGCTTAAAACAAATAAGAGGAAAAAACATAGATATAGACACATTTCACAAATATCTGGTCAATGACAACCTCTCCATGAAAGACGTCCTTATTGAGGTGTGATCCCAGAGTTGGGATGTTTTGTCAGAGCCGCTGATTGGTCCTTGATGTGGCATAAAGAAAGCCCACATGATGCAGCCACCGAAGTACCAAGTTACCTTTTTTTTTTGTGCTCTGCTGAGGCAACATCGTGCTACCCCAGCAGAGCAAAAAAACATCCTTAAGGACCCCCCCCCATCCTGGTCATGGCCTCTTTAAACGAGCAGGCATATACAGGGCTGCCAATTCACCAACTTCCAGATCCAGAAACAGTTTTGATCCAACTGCCATTAAACAAATAATAAACTGTGAATGTACACTACCTCATACCTTGCACCAGGCACCATGTTTTACTTTTTAACTGCATCTTCCATTATGACTGACTCAATATAATATATTTTAACTTTTTTTTGGGGGGGGGGGCACTTTTTAATGTTTTGCATTGTGTGTTCTTGTATGTGTGCACAGTGGCGTGCTTACCAGTTTTGTTGCATTATTGCATATGCAGCACTGGGGTTACCTCAGTGGTCTGGCCTGGCACAGATATACTGGACCACTGCCATATGTGCCTGCCACATGCAGGGGCTACTGGTGTGAATCAGTACAATCTTCAGTTGCTGAAAGTATCACAAGCTCTCCTTCATGTCCGAGGCAGAATGGAACAGGAGGTTACGTTTTGATACATCATCCGCTGTGACGCAGACACTGTACTGGTGAGCTGTGGCGAAAACACAGCTGAGCCGAGAAATAAATCTCAGCAGCTGTTGAGGATACTTGCTTGTGGGTCAGATGATTGGGTCGCGACCCATTGGTAGGAGAGATTGGGGCAGACCCAAATCTTGCTGGAGAGATTAAATCTTTCAGGTGGTCTGAGAAGCATTGGAAGCATTGAAACTCTGACCTGCTCCTTTAACTTTCTCCACCCATGTGCTGCCTCTGCTTGTATGTATGGAGCCCTCCTGTCTTTGAGTCACCATATGGCCCATAACTGTAGTCATTTTAGCATTTGTAGTTCCTTATTGTTGCAGTGCCATTACACAGGCAGTATACAGCCTATAATTAGTTGCCTATAATTTTGGATTGTATTCTGTCTGCACCATCGTGAGTCTTGCTTATTGTTCTAAGCATCCTACAGTTTGTTTTACTTATTCTCGTGCGCGGACAGTCGTAGCTGATTGCTTTATTGGCTGATGGTTCATTCTGTTTTTCAACCTGCTGGAGGTACTTCAATCATGCAGGTAATCTCCTTCTGCATGCTGGCAGCCAAGAGGTTACCTTTCCCACACATCACAGCTATTTTCCCCTTAATTGAGACCGACTCTGCTGCGACAGCGTTTTCACAAGGTATAAAATGGCAGGTCAAGATTTCAAGACATCTTTCTCCCCCAAGCCTCTCTCCCTTTGGCAAAAGTAATTGAAGTTAAGTTCCTTTAGGGATCCTGGAGCTTATCCAGTGAGGGGACAGTGCTTTTTGAGGACAAGTAAAAAGGTGGATGTCTTGCCACCTCATAGATGGTATGTGAAGGGTAAATGTGAGCATTGACTCATGAGTGTTTATTCGATCAGCCAGGGCCTAATGAATGCAAGCTGTTCTGATTGAATTACACTGGGGCTTTTATAGAGAAAAATAGTAGCGAACCATCTTGTTGAGCGCTTATAAGAGAACCGACACTTTGAGGGACTCTCTGTGGTGACCTGACTCAATCTGCATACGATTAGCCCTCAGCAGACCCGTAACCCAATTTATGAGCTGATCACCTCCTTTCATAAAGGAGCACATGCTCATTCTAATGTGACAGTAAACTGGTGAGGGAACACAGCAACAAAACACTTTAGTTTTTATTATGGTGCCCTTTAAACCACACCACAATTATTTGTTTCATACATGTTTACTAGCATCTTGGCCACATCTGTGCTATATCTTTTAAACAGCTGTTTGCTGGTAAGATTTATTTCTTAATATGTTTTAGAATACCCTGCCGGATATTTAAATATGAGGGGCCGCTGTTAAAATAGGGCACTAAACCTGTTTCTATAAACCTGGACGTTGTCTACTAGATGTTTTAATTCATAAAACTGCAGAAATTTTTTTTACCTTAAAACAACCTGGAGGATGACTCCTGGAGTGATCTTTTTTTAAGGTTAAGGTCAAATTGCAACCATAAATTTTATTTTACTGAGGCAAAATTCCTTGAATAATCTACATATTGAAAGCACAAGTAAAACATCTTTATCTTTGACTTCTAACCTTTCTGCTATGAAGTATGCTGATTTTCCATCTAAACTTTAAATTTAGTTTATATGGAGAAAAAGCATCTATGCAGCCATTTACTTGCTTATGCACATATGGATGACTGGGACCAACATGGAAAACAGGCAGCCTTGACAAATGGCCCCGTCTTTGTTTAATGGCATAGTTAAGTCAGAATAAAACTCGAGGACCCCATTTCGTTGTGTCACTGAATGTGACTCTATTAAATCCTGATTTCCATGCAGAGCATCGTGCAAATATTGGCTCTGTGATCAGTTGGCAAAACATGACAGCTGACAGTTATCAGTTACCATTTTTCCAGCCAGCAAACACAATTGCCTCGACATTGGATACACTCGCAGTGACTGAAGAATTGCACCCCATTATTTATGGGTCATGGGAGTTTATGGGTCGTGCACAACCGCAAACGCAGCCGATGACGGTCCGAGGCACTAAAGAGCTGCTGGAGTTGTCATTACTCAGCAGATTGACGAGTTCCGTAACCAGTTGCCGTGCATTTGAAAGGAATTTTGGTGAGCAGGGAAATGTTAATCGAGTTCAATTAGGCTTTGTACCATGTTTGTATTCTGCCAAATATGCAAAATACCTGCTCTCTCTGAGAGAAACAATAAACTTCTGTCAAAAGTCTGAAATGGGAAATTTCAGGATGGGTGGATGATAAAGCACAGTGGTGCTGGCAAGCTGTTTGTGGTGTTATTAGAGATAAATACAGCAAAGCTTTTGAAACAGTCAGAGCTGGAGTGTACTCTTAGAGGTAATTGATTCTGAATTTGTTTCTTTTTATTGTCTTATGTAGAGTAATTAGATTATTTGGTCCCAACACTTTAAAATCTTCATGTACAAAGTAGTTTTCTTTCACGGAATCGGACAATGCAGACTTTCTCCCAGTGTTTGATGTATTATTGTTCACGCTACTGTGGAGAAGGAACGTGCAGTGCTGATAGAATAGGCAACAGGCAAGCCAGACTGGCGAGACATTTTCTGGTACCAAAATCTTTCTTTCTGGGCAGCCAAAATTGAAAATACCTTCAAGTAAATTAGTCTTAGTTCTCTCCTGTGTCCGAGCCACAGTCACAGATTATTTATTAATCCTAAGCAATGCTTTACTGTACTCTGTTTGCTTTCAGTTGCATTGCTAGTTGTTGTGTTAGCCAGCATTCGTGCACAGAGAATGTACTGTATTTCAATGACTTTGGAGAAAGTTTTGACATGTCATACTCTGTAAGAGCTGGTTTTCCAATCACTGCATGCAACATATTACATCTTATGATCGTTACATGATACCATCTTTTTCTTAGTCATCATTAGCCTTGGTGCTCTGGAAAGGGTTTAGGATGTATCTAAAAGCAAATGTTGATCATTCTTCTTGCTCTTCAGTGTGCTTTCTGTGCCTGAATCTGCTTTTGTTGTGTCTAAAAGTAAATATGTGGCGAGTGAGAGCAAACCAGAAACATCCTGATCAAAAATAGCTTCACCAATGGCAATTTCCTTCACTGATTCCAATTTCTGATTTGCTTCAAGGTCTGACCTGGTGATTCCACTATTGGCCTGTTACAGTGGCAAAAGCAAAACATTAAAGATTAAAAGCATTAAGAATGACAGATGTCATAATCATAACCAGCTGTTTTATCTCAAAAAGGGATG
>JBAMYA010000012.1:7497114-7539235 GCA_037176975.1 Arrhamphus sclerolepis
CATTACCTTGTTTTAAAGGTACAGATGAAAGTAAAAATGAGAGATTCATTGTTTACAGAGGACCACAAATATCTTTATCTTGCGTGACCTCTGACATTGGAGAAATCCTTTAATCAAATGTCCAAGTTTTCCCAATATTGTGACTGATAACGTCTTTAAAAAAATAAGAAGAAGAAGAACGACCTAAAAGAAGAAAAAAAGCAACCTGCAAGAAGGTGTTGTGGGCATGTACTGTATGTAGGAGACTAATCATAAGCATAATGGGTTACTTCATACATCCTTGAGCCGATCCTCTGTTAGAGTTGCTGCCTGCTTGTATGACCTTTCACACTCTCTTGTTGTTTTTATTAGCTGCAAGAGAAAAACCCTTCAGAGTCTCAATTAGGACTCGCAATTAAAAGTAAAACCGTCTTGGCAGTGGTTGTCTTACCTTAAGCCTTCAAGTTATTATCATCCACAAACTAATTAGCAAGTTCTTGATAAGTGAGGGTAGACCCTTTGTTGCCATAGCAACAGTTAGACCTCATCACAATGAATAGATTGTGCTGGTGAGCAGCTCATAAAGCTTTCCCTTGCATTTATATCTGCTTAATTTTGGTTTCCAACCAAAGGCTCTTATAACACATTTAGAAAGCTTTTCATTACTCCGTCTTGTTCCAGAAATACAAAAGCATTTGAAAAGAAGTTAGGAGAGTCATGTCAAAGCTGTGTTATGCTAATAGAGGAATGACAAGAGCAATGGCTGGGTAAATACGTTTAAAGTCAATGTTCACTTTCAAAAAGCTTTGCGTTGGTTATGTGGAGCTATTTTTGGTAGAGCTGTATTCCCCCCACTTGTTTTGACTGTTTTTCTTTAATCTAGCCTACTTCAACTGCTGGACTGATTTTCTATTCTCTATCCTATTTCAACAACTTAAAGACAATATAGTTGAACCGCTGCTTAACTGAACACCAAACAGAAATCAAGAGAGCAAATCAAGCATGGACAGATTAAACCCTGCAAGTGCCCACAGCAAAACTGACCAAATGGGCCTCTATTAGCTCCTCATACTGAATCATTTCTGTGTGAATTGTTTTTCTGAACTGGGGAAATAGCATGCTATACTTGGGGAGATAATATTAAAAGAGGGGCAAAAAAACCTTTGCCAATTCACTCATTCAGAATTTATCAATAAAAGGAAACATGTAGATGTCATTAAATATAAAAATGTCTTATTTTTTTAACTTATGGAAAAGCTTGTGTCAGAGGCTGGTTTGCCAGTCAATTTTCATTGTTTAAGGTATTTATTTTAAATTCATTTGTGCTGTATCTTAGTTCACTTTATCATCGCATTTGTAATCACATCGATCAATTGCATTTTGACTCTGTTGAAAAGACAGCAAAATCTGTTTAAACAAGCTTTTGGTAACTAATGAATCTGTTATTAAAGTACTGTATCTGTGTGATGTCATGACACCATCTTCTTTCACTGCTTCCTGAAGATGATTTTCTCTTTTTTTTTTTTCTCCAGTAAATAAAGCACCAACCAGTGGCGTTTGTACCATTTCAACCATGACCATTACAGACCAACAAAATACATATAGTATAACTCAACCAACCAGTTCACCAGCAACTTCAATCACTACAGTTCCCTACAGATTCTTTACTAGGAGGAATCACTCTCAAAGAGAAAAAGTTATAAAGTGAAGATTAAAATGTGGTTATTTCTTATTTTAAAAGGATCCTTCTTTTAAACACTTTCCCATCTGCACTGGATGAATGTGTCTTTTTCATGGATGCATCTTTGCACCCCTGGTACCTCTGAGCACTCTGCTTTGTTCTTCAGCATTTTTTTTTTTATTGAAAGACCTGATCACGGCCTTTTCCTTTCTTATCTACTGGCATGCATACTTCAAAAAGAATGGGAAGTTATTGTCTTTGTTCCTTTCATCTATCCTTGTAGCTTGCGCAGAATTTAAAAAAGGGCCGGTAGTTTACATGTTAGAAATTTTAAAAGTGAAGACGACAGATCGGATTGCAGATGCGTTCTTTGTCTATTATTTGATCTGGAATGTTAGTCGTGATGAGGATTTACTTTAATTTTATTTATTATTATGATTAATATTCTGACTTAGTTTTTGTAGTTGTAACACAACGTGCCTTTGTGGCAAGCATTGGCAACACTCATCTAATTAAATACTCAATTAAACACTCACATAAATGATAATTCATAACTTAAACATGCTTTAGATTATGATTTCAAAGCACTAATGTTTCATAGTTTCTATAACTGATTGTGCTCAAAGTAAATATTGATTTAAGTATACATTTTGGATTTTCAGTGTGCTGACCTTTAAAAGAGGCTCCATAAAATCCCATTTCATTGACAATATAATTTCATTAGTTAATAAATGGTCTCACCATCTGCATTTTAAAAAATAAAGTTGCCAAATGATAATTCAAGCACTTTTTTAATGCAGAAAATACTAAACTCCCAGTAATATTTCTGGATGTCATTATTATATTGTAGCTGATCATAATGCCAGCAAATCACTGGATGGAATTTAAATCTCAACAATCAATAAATATCATCAGAGCGGACTTGACTTTCCATAGGGAAAAAAAAGTCCTGTAGAGAAATTAAAACTTACTTTTTATTATTTCTAGATAATCTCCTTATGTCCATGTGTCTGAGGAAAGAACTCCACTTTATCTCAGAGACGTTTGGTCACTCAGGAAAAAAATATTTCATGTTTGAGTGGCAGTGAATAGTTGTTGTTAACCAGGAAAACCTGGAGTCGATTGTATGAATATTCTTTAATCGGTTAAATGAATTGGTGAATCAATAGAAACAGCGCTGGATTGATTAATAGTGAAATTAATCTGGAGCCTTATGCAGGTAATGATTTTAAATTATTGTTCAAATTTTCTGTGGTTTCTGACTGTGTGAGGGGCATGAATGCGTCTAGGGCTTAGGCAGGCGTGTGATTGGATAATAAAGGCAAGGAGGCGGGACATGCGTCTGAATGACAAGAATGTTTTGTTTTGTATTTTTCTTGAGTGACGCGGTGCTTGATGGTGGTGGAGAGAAAACTTAGAGCTACAACTGTTACCGTTTCTGTGGCGTTGTTGCTGTCACAGACTATAATAACTTAGGGACATTTTAGGCCTAACGATGTCCATAAACTAAGCAAAAAAGAGCCAAGACTTTAAATAAAGAATCCAAGGCTCAAGCCCCCAGAGCCCTCCCCTCCCGCCACCCATGCCAACATTTAACAAAATTATTGTTTGATTTTTACATCCTGGCAAATCCCCAACATGCATTCCACATGTTCTGAGAAGCTAGTAAGTTCCCCTGGACCTCTTATAAAAAGTTTTTAGCATAAGTGATAACACAAGATATAGTACCATGACAGATAAAACTCCACAGTTGCCAAGATACTGTGGGTACCCTGCCCCCTCCCACTGCACGTACTGAGTTGTGTGTAAGAAGGAGGTTGTTTAACTGTACATGCATTGATTTACATCTCCAGAGGTAAACCCACTCCAGAGTAGGTTACCCACGCTGCATAGGTAGCCATGGCAACTGCATGCCACTTGGTTGCAAACCAGGATTAGGATTCCAGATACTCAAAGTTGAGCCTGAGGCTAGCTACTAACTCCCTATGCTTGCTTTTGACACATGCCATTTTTTTTCTTTTCTGTTTTTTTCTTTTCTTTTAATTGTTATTTTTTTTCATAACTCTGCATGTGAAAATGTCAATCAAAAGAAGACTTTCTGCCACTGTGCAAAAACTCTGCAAGAATTTAATTCTTATGATTCTCATGTACATCTTGATAGAAATGATCAGAAAATAGACACCTCTCTCTTTTGCACAACTGATGCAATCGTCTCTTCATCTTGATAACATTCTCAACTCAGAGCTTGAGAGATTTGCAAGATGTCTTTACAGAGAATCTCCTTGCTTCGGACTTGGCATGCGCTTTGGCACAGTTTGGGACAGGTCACTGAAGGATGATTCAGAAAATGCAGACTCGCACGCGTTTTAATGGAGGTTGCCCATGGATGAATGCCATCACTGCAAAACCACATTCAGCAGATGCTACAAAGGCATGGCTAAGGGAGAAAAAGGGTAGGGGTACTGGAGTAGCCTGTCTATAGCCCTAATCTGTCTCCAGTTGATAATTCAAGATGGTAATTAAAATGCAACAACAACAACAACCTTTTACTGTTGCATACTTTTAAATGCATTTTCAGGAAGAATAAACAAAATAAATGCTTCATAACTTGGGATCCTCAATGGCAGACCATGCTTAAAAGCTGCGGGAATCAATGGGAGCATTATGAAGTAGTCAGACTTTACTGTACTGTGATGCAGGACTGGAATTCAAAGAAATGGTTGTATATTAACAGTATCCTGGGATCAAAGTGTCTGCAATAAAACAAAAGTATATTGTCCGTAGGCATACAGAGTGAAGTGTGCATAAAGATATATAAAGTGACTAAACCAGCATGTATAGGTTAAAGCAGAGAAGCTGTTGTATCCGACGGTCTCTGATATATAGTTTTTTGTCTTTAATACTCAAGGATTTGGGGAAAATAAACTGTCCGACAACATAGTGCAAGAACACACGTTCACTTAATATGAATTTATTTTAACATGTTGATGATATTATGCTTCTATATTAAAGATTTATATTTAATAATTTTGTGCCCCTCGGAAGAAAAAAGAGAGTTTGTTGTGGTTCATGCTTTGGTGGCAGTACTTGGTCGCCATGTGAATCAATGACCTCAAAGCATTTAAATTTCTGCATTTCTTTTTCCATGTTTTTCAGTGGAAGGATGCACAGATTGGTCAGTGGACTACCTGAAGTACAAAGTCCTTCTGGGGGAACCTGTACGGATTAAGTGTGCTTTATTCTATGGATATATCCGGGCCAACTACACCCATGCACAGAGCACAGGACTCAGCCTCATGTGGTATAAAAGTGCAGGACACGGGGACTTTGAGGAGCCCATCAGTTTTGACGGCACACGGATGAGCAAAGAAGAGGATGCTATATGGTTCCGACCTGCGGAGCTGGATGATGTGGGGTACTATTCCTGCGTATTAAGGTACGTTAAATGTACTATGTACGTCTTTGACAGAATCCTCTATTTTGGGGATTCATTTTCCAGTGGTATGTCTGTAAAACGTACTGTTCAAACGTCTGTGCGCTTGGGTAAAGCTGCAGGAAAGGTCTGCCTTGTTGAATTCTCATCACAGGTCAAGAGGGCAGGTCAACCGTCCACGAAGCATCGTCTCAGACTATGAGGCCCCTTTGCAGTACCATCAATGTTAAATTATTTCTTCATTTCCCTCTTGAGGGCTATAAGCCCTTTGGTGCAATTATTGAATCTATAATTCTTTGGCCCTCATATGTCCTCTCTGAAAACGTGATGGAGCAAGGAGAGAGAAGAAAGAGAATGGTTAGTAATTCAGCACAGGGAGACTGACAGGGGAAGGCTGCAGAGATAAAAGAAAAAAGTAAGAGACTTGTGCCATCTTTCATTTCTATTGCTGGATGGTGGACGTCGACAATTGTTTGATTCATGAATTAGATTACGTTTTAAAATTTCTGTCTTTCTAGACTTTATCATTAACATGAAGGTTTTCCGTGGCCAGTCGAAATGAAAAGGAAAAGCTTTTGCTTTGAAGCCCCAAACTGTTTCTTTTTAATCTCTTTTTAATACAAAAACTTTTATATGATTTAGGACATTTTGTTTAACAGAAAGAAAAGAAGGAATAATGTGCTCTTGAGCATTGCATTCAGCACAGGTTTCCCGGTGTTTCACAAGCTCAATTCTAAGAGGGTTTGGCTATTACTATTCAGCACCATTAGCACTCTTCCCTTCAGCATGGCAGCCGCCATGAATAGAAACAGGCAGCACTGGTCCAACAATTCTCTATTCAGGCATGTTGGACACATTTTCTGAAGGTACACAATCATTCAGCTCAGAGTTATTGTGTAATCACACAGAAAGTAGAGTCTGGAGATTTGATTTGGATGAGCACAGTTGTTTTTTTTTTGTTTTTTTGTTTTTGTTGCCCATCTCTAAATTAAAGGGTAGCTCTCATTTGCCCATCATGGACAGACATAATACAGAGCACTTCTAGTCACTGGGGATTTCCCTCTTCGGGCTTTTGTTGTTTATTTTTGCACTGCAGATTTTAAAAGTCTTTTTACATCACAGGAGCAAAAGTTCAGAAGTATTTTTCTCCCTTAATGCGTCATCATTTTATTTTGGCAGACCATTATTTTCAGTGCTAGGTTCATCTACACCATTTTATTCAACTTAGGATCAGTCAAATATAGGCAGGATTATTATGGTCTCCCCCATAATATTGCAATTGCATATGTTTTCTATTTTCTCAAAAATCTTAATAGGTGGAGAAGAAAAATAAAGCTCTAAAACTGCTCAGAATATTAAATTTACATAGACATGTAAAACAAGGATGCTTACTCAGTATTAATCAGTATTTGGGGCATATTTAGGTAAAGCTCTACAACAAAAGAAACATAGAATTTAAAGTAGCTTTTAAATGATTTATTTTCTAATCATTTATGCTCTCATGAGTTGCGGGGGATTGGATCCCATTCCGAGTGCCAGTGGGCTGCCATTTGTTAACGTATAAATATGTATGAATCAAGACTTTCCAGGTTTGCATGTCTGCTCAAAAGCCAGCATCTTATCTCGAATTGTCCACATGTTAAATCCACCTGTTGGATTAAGTCAGCACCCAATAACTCAAGTAAAACATATTCATTTGTCACAGGGTGTTTACTGTCAGTTTTGCAACACTTGAGTTGAGGAAAATAGACGGGATAGTGTGGAGAGTTACGCACGCTTGATTATATAGTAATAACTTATTAACCTTGTAGGTAAAGGCCGTTTGCTCTTTACTGGCTCATTAGTCAGCCGTATACGGTGACATACGGTGCTTTTCAAAAAAGGTCTGCTGTTAAGGCGTGGGAGGATAAGGCTGTTGGATGCTATGTACGTGTGTCACATATTTGCTTTAATAGAGTTTTCTGAAGTGTACAACAATGCATCAAAATTGACAACATGAGACGGTCCACACAGAGTTGTAAACAGCCCAGCACTGGTGAAGACGGCGATTCAGAAGTTCAGGGTTTTTGTCCAGATGACTGACAACTGAGCAGCGGACTCTGGGAAACTGACGGCCAAATCAACAGACACCAAAAGGCCAGAGGGAATTGTTAAAACCATTTCTAGCAGGCGATAGAATCTGCGTTTCAGCCTCCGATGGTTACCGTGGTTACGCTTTAGAGTTAGTGGAACAGAGGATGCAGTGAAGATGGTTAAGTATTCAGGAACAGTGGTGTAAAATACATTTCATACCTTCCATAAAAACAATATCAGCAAAAACAGTACAACGAAGTAAAGCTTTTTGATCCTCGGGAGGAAGCTTATTCTTTCAGTGTGTGTGAATTGAACTTTAAGAACTGAAGAAATACATTAAAATGGATATCCTATTTCACATGTTGTCTATTTTTTGCATTATTGGTGTCAATGTACAGTTGTGTTCAAAATAATGGCATTGTTTTTTAAAAAAAAAGAAAAATAATAAAGCCCAAAATCGTTGAAAAAAATGACTTCTATTTCTAAACACAATGCTCTTTTGTGTTTATTTGAGAGAAAGTGAAAATAGAGGTTTTAGGTACGATGTAGATAAAAGTTGGTGTTTTTTTTTCTTTCTATCCTGTAAATTTCGACTTTAAAATCAATAAGAACACCTAAAACTTGCATTGGATCCAGTAACATGGTTGATGTTTTGGGAAATCATCTTGGGGAGGAAAAATAGGAATATTCACTCCAATGATATGCAACTCAAAGCACTAGAATAGATTAGTTTGTGTTTGACCCAGATTCATCTAATCAATTGCCAACATATTTCAGATGATAAGACATGACCTGAATGTTTCACTGAAATTACAGATATTTCATTAAAATTGCATTCTTCTTAACCAAAATATAACTGGTAATTTAATGCTACTTTACTAAACTTGAAAGAGGCAAAAGAATATATAAGAATATAGATTCAAAAATGAAAGACAATTTCTGGGGTTCAATTACAGCGATGTCACCATCTCTGTTCTCTGGGAAACATTTAAAGTGGCTTCGAGAGGATATGTTTCTTGTAGGATTTGAAAGATCCGTGTCATAAAAACACTCAAGGAAGCTGAAGAGGAGCAATATTCCAGAATCACTTTCAGCAGAGACACCAAAGCAGTGTTTTTTGAGTTTTTAATCCATCATTGTTCATCAGTGTATCTGCATATTTGCTCTTTTTTAAAAATCTTTTTGTTAAAGGACGGTGTAGTACGTTGTAATGTAGTACTTCAACTTCAGACCTTGAGGACCGCCGCAACACATGAAAGGCTCGCCATCAGCTCGTCATCAAGGTCTGCTCAAGTCCGTTAACGAGCCATTCATTTGAATCAGGTGTAGCTGAAGCTGTTTTCAAATTCAGTTTAAAAGAGTTGTTGTGAACGCAGCTTTGATGCTCATAAACGCCAACCATCAATTCTAAAATACTGACTGACTGGTAACTATGAACGCAGCTAGAAACAGGACTTATACCTGCTGTGAAGTGGGATTCATAGGCGGCAGATGTGAGACGTCCAGCGATGATTATAAATGACGACGCAAACAGAGTATTTTTTTCTTCAGTCTGAAACTCCTGCTGTGAGAGATGCTCCCCCCTCCAGCTTCAGAGAGCGTTCCATAATGCTGCACTAACAAATGTTGACTGGTATTTCTGAACGCCAGTAAAAACATGATTAATCCCTGACATCAATGGGATCCATAAACACCAGTGAGTGATACTGAAACACCAACAATGCGTGTTAATGAAGATTTAAACTTAATTGAAAGCCGTTGTGAATCGCATTTTCTTTTGCATGTTGGTATTGCCGACTGCTTGATGTTTCTGCTTTTAATAAAAAATTCTCAGTCTAAAGCTTTTTGATGTCATGATATATTTCCATTCATATCTCCAGTAATGTAGGCTACATGCTAAGCATATCTGATTTATGAGACTACTTTATAAATTATTTTATAAAGACTGATATTTTAATAATTTCTGAAACGAGTAATTTCCTAAGTGATAGGCGTTGCTACTTGATATTTATTTTTCACCTAGTCAATTGCCAGCTTGATCAGTGTGCATGTAGACCTAATTTTGTCCAACTAGTGATTTGAACAACATGATAATCGCAAAGAAACCAAGACGGTTGCAGTTGTAGAAAACTAAGATTTGGGTGAATTAATAATGTATGTCAGATCTTAGAGGATCATATTTAAGTTGGTTAGTATTTTTACATGTAGCCTAAAATTAAATTGGGAAGAGAAGTAGTCCGTCAATGTTGGGTTTCAATATTCTCCGCATTAAATCCCCGCGTATCCGTCTGACAGATCCGGTGCATCCATCAGGTGGTGTATTTTATTTCCGTGATCTGTGAACCTGAAGTGCCAAAGATGCAGCAGTATGTTGAAAGATCTAAAGTTGGTCCTGTAGGGGATCAAATAAACATATGTTCCCCGGATACCTCGCAGATCGGTATCCGGGTTTGTGATTTGTCAGGATCCATTAGGGGCCGTTTACGGGGATATCCGGAGACGGGATCTGCCAGGTATGCGGTCCACATCTTTTGGTATATTGCCCGTACATGTGGCATATATCAGATAGTCCAGTGCTTATTTTAAAACATTAAAAGTTGATCGAATGCTTCTGCTGAAACGTACCATTTCATTTTGATGCATATTCTTCAATTCATTGTCATCAATGAGTTACTGCCTCGGTGTGTGATTTTAACAATGGCGGTCACTGCTTGTTTGTTGGTAAAGTAATCCCGCCCCTTGCCCGTGACATAACCGTTCTTTTAGGAGTGTAACAAAATAGTTGTTTGAACCGAACCCTTTTGGTTCGTTGTCTTTGGTTCAGTACACGGCTGTGCATGGGTAAGTTTCCAGAAATTACGTGTGTTTATATTCCACAGAGCCACCACTCTGATATTAAACTCGAGGAAAAGATAGTAATAGTGGTTTTGTGGTCACACAGAGAAAAGTTTCAGAAATAAAGCTTGGGAGGAAGTGGGTGAACCTGTTATGACTGCATTTGTGTGGCTGTGGACAGTAGTGATGTGTCGCTGGCAAATGAGCTGGATCGAGCTGATGTTTTTTGAATTCAGCTGCTGCTATCAACTCGACGTTGCGGTGGCTATCAGAAGAGCCGACCACCGTGGAGCAGAACCAGGACTCCTTTTATTCAGCTCACTCCCGTTACTTTTTATAGAGGTTCTCAATGACCCACTTTATGAAATGAATTTGACCATGAAGCATTTTCTGCTTAGTGTTCATAATTTTCCAGCTCCATCTCTCGGTCTCCATTCTTCCCTGGAGTCTGTTTCAGAAAGGAGGTCCAACATAATCAGAGTTTGGAGATGATCCACTTTCTGGGTTCGTTTCAGAAACATTGCCAGGTCTGTGTTATTTATCTGGTGACGACAGACGGAATAGCAGGCTGGTCTCTGGAAAAAAAAAAAAAGACGCTACGCCCCCTGTTGACCTGGAGGTGAACTGCTTTATAATACCCTCCAAGCAACGGAGAAATCAGTCACTCAGTCAGTCACTTTCATTTACAAAGCACATTTTAAAACAACTTCAGTTGACAGTTGATTTTATTTTCATATTTTGTTTTAGGGACTAATTTGACAAAAATGTGTAAATGCTTGGTTTACAAACTTTCTGAACAAACAACAAGCAAATTTAAGTTTTGTATTTTTGTTCCCATAATGTACCCAAAAAAACAAACAAATCGAAACCTCAAAACCGAGGTACGTACCGAGATTTTTGTGTACTGTTACACCCCTGTTTTTGTTTTTTTGGTTTGTTTTGTTTTTGTTTGTTTTTTTGAAATAGCACAGCCAACATAGCATCAATATTTCAGACTCAGAGTAGGTATTTTCTTCACTGAAAAGCAGTCAAAAAGCAAAGACCTGGTGCCAAGTCTGGCACTCTCTCTAAACTAGCACTTGAACCGCTTTGGTGGAAAGGCCCTAAAGACGTAGAGGGCAGTGGCCCTTGAGGACTGAAAGTAAGGAGCACTGATGCAGCACGGCATGTGCTTCATCTGTAGATCTATTTACCATAATTAGGTGATCAAGAATAATTTGTTTTTTACATTTTTTGTAGCGTTGCATTGAATTTACAATGACAGAATTGAAGAAGGGTGTAATTTCTTTTTCAAATGACTGTGTGCATCAAACTGCTCTAAACCTTTGTTTTAGCACACAGCCTCAGAGATCAAAGAGGGACTCTGAAGTACTCCTTGACTAATAACACTTGAGGGAGCGCTTTAAAAGAATAAGCTGTGATGCTGGAAATGGCTGCAGCTTGACATTTGGAACACTTCACATTTGCCAATTTTTATTTTTTTATTTTATTTTTTTTATTTTGCTCAAAGGTTGATAAAAAAACCTAAAAGCTAACTGCATATTGCACCACGTTGAGCTGCTCTGTCAGTGTGACTCATTTCAATGCTCACGACAGCCAAGAGAGAAAATTGTCCTTCTCTTTTGTCTGCATAGTGTCGTTCCTATACGATCAGCACTTGCGTATGTTTGTATATTACATTTGGATTAAACGTTTGGTAGTGTTCTTAGCTGAGAATCCTAAAACCGTAGAAAAAAATGAAGGGTATTGAGGAATTAGGGCACAGTGTGGTGGAACAGATGACTCACAGCATTGGGATAAAACATGTCTTACTGGATAGAATTCATACTGCAACAGCTGAGTCCCAGTTATTCTGAGTTCCCTTGATGTTGTTGTCTCAAAGTAATTACTGATTGATACTGTGTCCATGTATGTTACACATAGATGATGCTCACAATCTTCTCAGAAAACAGAAAATTCTCTACATATGGTCTCATGTGAAAGCATTGTCAGTTTTTTTTCTTCTCCTTTAAATTAGTGCAACATAACAAGCGAAAGCCCATAGTAAACTCATAATCCTACCAATGAGAAAAGATAATTACATTTAGATTGCTGTTCTTTGACCTCAGAGAGACATTGCGGTCTCCCATGTATATGTAATAACATACTTTTATTAATTACTTTACTGTCCTCCTAGTTTTCCCATCAGCTCTGTTGTCTTATTCCTGAAAACAAAATGATTATTAAGTTCTCCGTTATGGACAGGTTTTATTCAACATGGCGAACAATCTGTCACATTAAACATGCCCACTGGAGAAACTATTTATACGTACGTAATTTGAATTATGTCACTCAGATCTATTGAAATCATGGCTCCCACATAACGCAGTGCCAGATGTGTTTATCAGTGTGTAATTCCCCCATCGGATGAAAACAACTTTATTCTTGGAATACATGTGGAGAGCAGCTTGGATGCCATGTGGCGTAATACAGATGACAGACACATCTGTACTGTACTGAGAATAAACACAAACGTCTCAATACATTTTGGAATTAATAAAGTTTTCATTCTTAGAAAACAGCTGGGGAGAAAAATGTTCACAGGCTGAAGATAATTTCTGTGTGATGAACTCTAGCTTGCACACATGCCTTGTCGGGTTTAGTTTAGGTGTTCCACAGGTTTCTGGACTTTGCCCATCTCTGTTCCTATTAGATTTGCTTCCTTTTGGCCATTTTGTTTGGAAATTACCTGCATTTCCATATTATGTATGAAGCAACTAATTTATAACCGCTAATTTGTAAAGCCAGAGGAAATCGAGAAGTAAAGTCAGAGATGTGTACTTTTCTAGTTTTGCATTCAGCCTTAAACTTCTTATAAACTGAACATTGAAGCATGGATAGCATGGCATTAGTGTTGATCTTGGAGTTATTTTTGATCAGGTTCTCTAGAGTGACCTTTGTGTAATTTGCGCAGTTCTATCAAAAGTATAGTGAAGGTATAAGTATCATTAAGAATTCTTGATTCTTCTGCCATTTTACCAGAGAACCAAAACAATTCCCAAACCTAAACTTCTAGAGCCGAAGTACTGACAGGTACCACCAAAAAGACTCACATTTCTCATGTTTAGTTTCTGCACTGGCTTCCTGGGAAATTTGCAACAGAATTTCATCTAAATCCATCAATGGCCAAATATATATTACTTTTATTACGTTGTTTTATGCTCTGTTTGTTGCGATTAAAAAAATATCTTCAATTTGTTTGGCATTTTAATTTCCACTCATGATCCACTTTTATATAAAGAGCACAGAAATATGCCCTCGCTGCCCTTATCCCATATGTTAAATCATCCCTTGTGATTTTACACTTCTTGCCTTCTTACAAGATCTCTTTTGACTTGCACAACAATGTGCTCATCGCATCTGTGTATCTGCTCAGCTGCACTTTAGGGTGAAGGAGGGTATGGCCATACAGTAGTGCAAGCGCATATGCATGCACGCACACAGTTCAAAGGCAGTATGTCAATTTTCTGCACCCCTGAGAGTAACTGCTACTGATGGGAGCCTAATGTGCTTCCAGTCTGTATGTGGAAGCTAAGCCACACACACACACACACACACGTTCATACTTAACATTCTGAGCATGAATGCCTCTTTCCTTTAGTGTCTTTGATTCCTGCTCGTGCACACTGGCGCGCACATGCACAAACGCATACAGATATAGGTGCATTAAGGACATGAGGAGTGCTGGAGTCACACAGACCAGGAGAGGAGTGGAGCAGCGCTATCCATCAAATCGGGGTCAGCACTCAGCTGTTTCTGATGTAATACACCCGAGGAGCTCTGTTGTATGCAGAGTAAAAACATCTCCAGGAGCAATGTGTGTCGCTTACTGTAAAATGGCATAAAACTCACACACATACACGGGGTACTTTGAGGATACCGCTGACTCTCCAGCACTGTTGGAGAAGTGTCTCTGTAAGCCTATTAGCATTACAAAGTTTCTAATTCCTTCTTTTCTGTGCTGTGCTGACAGCTGAGGTAGCCGAGTAAAAGCTGGTATGGCTAACATGACAGGAGGTGGAAAAGACTTGGCTCAACAACTCTCATGAGAAGGTTCAAGTTTTGGGTTCAGGGAAGTGTGAAATAAAAATGATTGCAGAGAGAGGTGTGGATCGGGCCTCAAAGATTTATCAGATTAAATGTTCTGGGCCAGGCCCATTAATATCAAGAGAGTAGAGGTGAAGTCATACTCATCCATGTTGGATTATCCTGAAAGTTTTATCTTCTTACCACACTTGTGTAGATGTACATACTTTTAAAACTTAAACTAGAGACATTAGGGTCCCTTATGAGCCATAAAGTGGTGTATTACAAGTGATGGATATGATATAATAATCCATATCTGATTGCATAGAAACGGTTCCCAAAAAGCTCACCTCGCCTCACCTCCAGTTCTCTGCAGAGTTCATGTTGGCCTATCTCTCCACCCAGTCTCATCAGCACATGAAATCATTTTTCCAAGCTCATCCTTTTATGCACAGATGACAACATGAATTAACCAGGTAGATGGATTTTGATGTCAGTATTTTTTTTTTCTTTTATTTCACATGTAGAGTATTATGTTCTTTCAGTTGACTGTCCTCCATTCATCTGTCTGGATGAAACAAATGCGTGCTTTTGAAAACTTTTGGAGGATTTATAGAGATTTTTCCTGTTTGGCTTTAGATGGCTTAATGAGAAACCATGTCGTCATGGAGAAACAACAACAGTTGTAGTTGAAAAAGTAATGCTTCTTAAGGAGATCCTAGTTTTTTGTGTTCTTGTGTACATTATTTGAAAAGTGAAAAAAAAAAAAAAAAACTGACACCGACGATCATTTCTTCAATGTGCATTTGAAAACATAATGGAAAAGTGCTATTTTAGTAGTTCTGAAAGTAAACCCATTGCAGAGTATATAAATGATTTATTTTTCAAATCAAAATAATTAGCATTCAGTAAAAGTGTCTTTATTGCTGCGCTCTTGCCTATGAGTCAAGCAAGTTAACTTTAATGTAATTAACTGCTCTGTTTCTCTTAAGTTACTATAAAGTGACTCTTAGGTACATGACTATTCAACGAAATCTAGCAAGGAAAAGTAATAGCGCATACACACACACACACACTCAGCAGCCACGAACAAACAAATTGCCAAACATCAGCAGCAAATCCATCACTGTGAAAGTGTGTGGGGATTATTGTCAGATTAAGGACAGATGTAACGGCGCTGGGAGGATCCTCCCGTGTTGGCAGGTTGCTAATGTCACACCTTTGACCCTGTTCACAAGCACTGGCATGCTGCCACTAACTTAGGCTTATTAGTGGTTTTGCTTCATGAAGAGCAAAATACAGCAAAGGACCCTGAGAAAATTACAAATGAGTAGTCATGCATTCATTTGTATAAATGGTAAATGACCCTTTTGACCTTGGGTTCCTCAATCACTAAAACTCATTCAGAGCTTTTTACTTGTATGCACAGTCACCACCACACTGTATTTCTCTCTACATGTGTCTTCATATTATACTTTTAGAAGTGTTAAGTGCTTTAATTGAAAAGGTGGCATGTGCAGCTAGCTCTGTAAACCCTTCAAGGTTCAAACTGTTGCATGGTTCAATCCCTGGGCGAGATACCCACCAGCTGATCCCGGTGGTCCGAAATAAAAGGATATAGATCATGAATAAATGGAATATTCTGCAGTTAAAACAACTCCAAGTCCATATTATTGGATATTAAAGCATTTGATCCAGTTTCATGAAAACAGGGGCCATGAACTCTCCTGTTTGAGTCAAATGCTAATTAGCATAGCTGCAAACACATATTCTATCCTCGCGCAAAGCATCTTCAGTTGATCTTGCTCTGCTCCCTTACAAAATTTATACTCCATCTAATAATAGATCTGGGGTTGTTTTAAACTCTCCAAAGAAGCAAATCCCTGTGTTGTTTGTCACGTCACTGCAGTCACAAGCTGTTGACAATACTGAATGAAAACAACTCTAAACCAGTGGGTGTAGCTAATTCAATGTCAGAAGGGTTTCTCACCTTGCTTTTGAAAATATTGTTTGAAATTCAGGGTAAGTGGGTTTGACAGAATGGCAATCTGCGAAGAGGCTGTCATCAAGATACATCGTCACATGTTAACCCCGGCCACCTCCATCTCCACTCTCCAGAGGCCCACACTGACAGCACTTTATTATTTATACGATCTATTGTATATATGCCTCGCGTCTCCAAAATCGTACACCGATGAGCACATCGGGGGCAATGTGGGCTTCAGTGTCTAGCCTAAGACATTTGAAGAGATACGAGAATGAGTAGTTCTGTCAAAGCAATTTATAACAAATGTTACTGGAAGGCTCAAAGCAATCACCAGCAGTCATACAAAGTGCTCAGGTTGTTTATGTAACAATAAAACTCCCTTTGACTTCCGTACAATTGTACTTTTTTCTGGTGGTGGTGGGTGTTACATGAAGTTGCTAAAACTAGAATTCAGGCCAGAGGACAATGTCCAGGGACCAAATGGAAAAAGACCTCAGCCTCACCATCACATCACAATGGAAAGCGGTTTCTGTTATTTCTTCTAGCCTCTTCTAAAGCTATACCGTCACCCGTAGATCATGTGTTGAGACCAGATCTGCTTTGCTGGTGTCCTCCCTCCCTTAGGAATGCTGAAATGAGCTTGGAGCAGTCCAACATCTCCTTTGGTTCCCAGGTGTTGTCAGTGACTGCCAACATAAACAGTAGATGTGTGCGCATCCGTGGCAGATGCTCACAAAAATACGCTTAAATTGCTAGTGTTGAGAGTTACAACTTTCATAGAGGATAGACATTAGAAAACACTTGCCTTCTGCTCCAGGTCATGGCCATGTTAACTGTATTAGTATGCTTGGACAGGAGTGGCTGGCGATCTCTCAGTAAAGTGACAGTCAGAATGGGCTGTCTGGAACACTCTGTCATTCAACTCCAGTCACGGCCTGTCCAATTGATCCAGCCCAGCTGTCAAAGCCAATGAGAGACGCCAGACTAAGGAGCAGCAAGGATGGTTTGTGCTGCCATGGGTTATGGATGATGTATAAGGATGTTAGAAGGATAGTATTTTTTACTATAAACTACCTGGCAAGGAAATGGTTGGCTGTAAGTAGTCCTTTCCTGAGAAGATGTTTCAAGGGGAAATAATGTGGAAAGGAAATCACTTTTTCGGTGCTTGAGAGCATGTATTCGGGGCTCTGAAGTGGCTAACAATTTAAAAGTGCTTATAAAAAAAGATCTTTGATTATAGACGAAAATATCTTATTTAGTGATCCATTCAGATATATTTAATTTCACTTTACAAACTCAGGTTAGAGAAGACTTTTCCTGTTTTGCCATCTTCACATCTTCAGCTTCACCCAATTTCATATCAGGCTGCCTTTAACATACCTCAGAACTGGGACGTTGAAACTGTTTTGACATTCCTTTATTTTTTTCTTTGCTTTGCTATGAAAGGCAGATCCTCATCAAACATACAGTATTTCACTTAAGAAACAAATGAGCTCGTGCTCTGACAGCAATACTAGAATGTTTTATATCTCGACTGAGAAATCTGACTTTTTGTTGGCAATTTCTTAGATTTTTTTTTCTCCCCAGGTTGAAGTGGGAAATTTGAAGTTCCCATTTTGTTTTTAATGAACACTTCATTGGCTTTGCCAGTGGACGATGCAAAAACAAAACTTTAGACCAGGAGAAATTCTTAATTTTCACTTTTGAAAACTTAAAACGGGGATAGAAGAACATTGACGCTGCAGTTTATCGAACTAACATCCGACAGACGAGTAACATGATTTTGACTCATCCATTACCTGCCAGCTAGCTGTTACGTCACTTCAGAGTTCCCATTTCCGAAGTAGTGTTTTTGCTTGGTCCAGTCCAACACATAGCTTGCAGCAGAACTGGGTCTTTAATAGGGATCAGGACCGACTGGATTTGACATTAAATTCCCTGTCTATCAGTTAAGTGTGTGCTGATGTAAGATTTCAAACTGGACACTGTTGCTTTTCTCTCATAAGGCAGCGATGCATTTTAAGGACTGAGTATTGTTTGCATCCAAGCCGTGTTTGTATGGTGGCTTGTTCAAGATGCATGCAGACACATAAATCTAATAATATACCAGTGCTCGACCCTTTACAAAAAACAAAAGAATAAAACACGTACAAAATATTTAATTTATATCTCTTAATTAAGGTATTTTCGTGGCAGTTTGAGGCAGGCATCTCCTTCCAGAGCAGCAGCTTGGAAGTAAAGAGGCCTGGTCATGTGACCATTCACACTGATACAATTTAGAGGAGACAACCTACTCTTCATTTTAAAAACTGCATTAGCTTCCAAAGAAAAAACAGCACATTGAAAGCTTCTAGGAAAACAAACAAAATAAAAAGTGAGTTAATTGAAAATACCCAACACCAAAACTGAATGATTAGGAAAACTTGTCCCTCAATTTTAGCATGTACATTTAATTTTATCATTCATAATGGGTTTTATATCAGAACCATTTTGGTTGTGTGAGAGCTGAAGTTGCAACATGACTTTTTATTTATTTATTTTTTTTTTTATGATGGTTCCATGAGAACTCTTCATCATTTATCAGCGCTTCAGAGCAGTCTGATGAAGAGTAGCATTGCCACACACTGACAATTCATGAAAGCTTAAGCCTATGAGAGCTAATGCACAAAACTCTGCTGGGAAGCCTTATTAATGCACAGTTGTGCTCTGAGCTAAATGTTGATTTTAGTATGGAAAGTGCGCAGGTTTGCAGATATCCTGCCATATACCAAATCCATCCATCTATCCATTGACTCCCGCTTATCATATACCAAATCACAGGATATATTGCCGTTCTGAGCTACAGGTGGTACGGCATAAAATTCAGGGATAGCCAAAGTTTTATCCGTTCTCAGGATCTATGAATGTCTGCAGATAATGTATTATCAAAATCCAACCAATATTTGCTGAGACATGGTCTTTTGAGAAACTGTTGGCATGGATATGTCTTTGTTTGGTTGAGAAATGTGAGCCTAAATGTGTTATGATGAAGGAAATGAGCGTCTCCCGCATTATTACTATAAGAGGTTATGGGAAAGATGGTGTCAGGTATTCTCTGTGCTCAGGTGGGGTTTTTACAGTGATATGGGTTTGCCAACCAGCTTCATTCAGCAGTCGGGGGTTATTGATGATGCTCCCCTATATTCAGTATTCTTTACACCTGTATAGATAGAGCGCTCTGTCAACACTGTTTGGACAGCCTGCTAGTTGGCTCTATGTGGTTTAGTGGAGGCTGTTTTCCAACAGCCATTGTCTGATGATGTATGGGCCGCCGAGGCCACCTTTCACACTGTGCTTTATTCAGCCTTGTGATGTTGGTGTGTGAACTTTGCCAGGTATTCACTGTGGACATCTCATGGTACAATGGCAATGCCAAAGAAGAATGTGAGCATGAAACCACTCTGGGCCTGGGGCTGGTTTGTAATGGTCTTTTATCTGTGGATGAAATGGATTCAGAAGTCTGTCAATTGCTCTATAGCCTCTATAAACCTGTAGTTTCTCTCTTTAATTATCTCTTTAAAGTTCTGCATTCTAGAAAATAATTGGGGTTAATATTTCAGCACATCATTTGAGGCTTAACTTCTCATTTTCAGTAGACTCAAGTGTCATTAACCAATGGACTACTGAAATAACTAATATTTTACTAGACAGTTAACTCGCATGAATTCATAATCATCCTCTGAGAATGGAGTTGACAAAGAAATCCTTCTGTATTTATTTAAGTACTATTCAGAAACTTTTAGTCATAAGATTTATATGAATTTGGTGGGATTTACAAATGTTTGTCTCATTTATTGATAATCAGACACGATGAATCCGACTCAAATAATTACAAACACTTAAAGCAAAGCCATAATAGTTTGTAGGGATTCAGGAAAAAGTGGTTCTTTATAAAATGTCAGTACAAAGTTTCACACATGGAAAACTCATCTTGGACATTTGAGCTTTTATATGTGTGTGTATATATATATATATATATATATATATATTGACAGGTGGTAATTCCAGTGTAATATAATTTCATTCCATAACGCTGATGGGCCTTTTCAGATGAGCAGGATTATGCTGAAACCTTTAGGATGTTCATTAATAAGTCATCAAGTTAAAGGCCAGATGCTTCTGAAAATATTTTACTAGTTTTCAGTATTTCTTTACTTTTCACTCTCTGGCATATTAAATGCAAATATCAGTGCAAACATAGCTTTTTATGTCCATTTTTATTTAAATTGTTACGCATTGTGTTGAGATGTAAATATTTTTAATATTGAGCTTCTTAAAGTCATATACATGTTCTTTAACTTAAAGATAATAATAACTTGTACCCTCCAAAATTAATATCCTTTCAGTGTTTGTTGGCTTCTGTTGTTTGAAACTGGAATATAGGTTTAATCAACTGTCTGCATGCATCATAATCTCCACCTTCATGCTTCTTCTGACTGAACATTTGTTCCATTTCATCTTCCATCCATTTGACTGAGCTGCAGTCAGATTGCTCCAGGCTTCAGGGAGCAAAACGAGATGTTGACTGTGAGACCTCTGAAATCAGTTTTCATGTCTCTTTGAAAACCTTGGACAAACCAGCAGAATGTCACGCATGACCAGTGCTTGGTTGCGTTTTTCAATCAGTCTTTTGATAATCCCTATATCCAGTGGACTATTATGGGTTTGTATTTAAATGAATTCAGCTGGGTTTAGTATTACATTGCAGCAATACCCAGGCTAAATGTTTTTACATTCAAGACCAAGGGATTTTAATCAGTCACATCATTGTTGTAGCTTCCCTGTCTGTTTGGCTTCTTGTCCCTGTTGGTCTACACTGAGCGGAGGAAATCGTCAAACAAGATGCCAAACCGTCGCTATCTGATGGTAGGGACACTGACCTTCTCTTCTTCATATCTGATGGTGTTTTTTATCTGCCAGACAAATGTCAGAAATACCATTCCCCTAGCACAATCACTTTGGCACTGCTGCCAATGTTTCCTCCTCCCTCCTAACTGGATTTTGAACAGCAGAGCTCCTAACAAGACATTTGCAATAGCACAGTTGTCATTCAAACCATGGTATGGGGAACTACACAGCTTGAATGGATCCTCAGGGAGCGAGACTGATAGGGAGGGAAGTAGCTGAGACTTGGGACAAATATTTTATTGAAATCTCATAAAACTGGAAGAGCCACTTTAAATGTTACTGTTGCCACACTTTGTGAGCATTTGACGTGATGTTAACACCATGCAACCAGCTTTTGTCAAAGAATCTTTTTTCCTCTTTGAATGCAAATATATTAATTTGTTTGGAGCACAGAATCAGTTGCATATACGTATCCTTTTTATATTCCCAATCTGACATGCCTGGCATGTGTGTTCAAAAGGCCACAAGGTAAATCTCTACTCTTCTACCATAAATGATTGAGACTAAAATAATAGTTTTCTTCTAAACTTTAAACAAATACTTTTTTAAATTGCACTCGTAGTTTCTGTCTTCACATAAACATTTGTGCTGTAGCAAATGTTTATGTACATCTTGTTGATGCAGAAAGACATTCAGTAGTTGTAGACGTTTTTCAAAATTTCCAACCAATGTTTGGGATGATCAGTAGTTCTTGTTTACATAGAAGTTGTTCACAAAAACACAATTAGAAACTAATCATGTGTAAAATTGTTCTAATTTTGGTGTGGGCTTATCAAAATATTTAGATATAGGCTTTAATTTGACTGAAAATTGGTCATTTATATTCAGTGGTCTGAAATGTGCAGTTGTACTCTGTAATATTTCTTGTGTGTCTCCTGAGGTGACTTGAGGTCATTGCCGGTAACTATATCCAAAATGACTGGCTTGAGAGAGATGAAGGTTGTTTGCATGGAGAGCTACACCTTTGAGTGTAATTAACTAGCTAGCTAACTAGCTAGGTCACGTAACGTGAACTAGCTAGCTAAGCTTGCTGCTGAAGTGATGCAATAGCTCTGAAAAGTCATTTGATACTTTGAGTCACTGTTTTATGATCAAAGCAGTTTGTCACGTTACTCTGAAAGACTAATTTACTTTCTTTTCTTTCTTTTTTTGTACAATGCACCATGCTGACAGTGGAGAGCGCAGCGATGGTTAGTTTGTGTGATACGTATTGCAGTTTTGCTGCTCCTGCATAAACTCAGAGGGCTGAGGGACCAATGAATAAGGTCATGACAGAATTAGAAGAGAACACAATGGAGACAAATTGTTTATGCTTGTTATAAAATCAGGTTGAACGAATAAAGATGAGTTGTGAGTGTCATCGAAAAAGAAAATGAGCTCCCTGTGGATGTCAACGAGGAAATGCACACAAGATGCTCCATTGTGAGTTTGAACCAAATAATTCATAGAAATGCTTGGAAGGTGAAATTTTCTTAGTTCACTGAGGTTTGTGAATCTCTTTATTATGGATGGCTTTCTTAATGTTCCACCACATCATTTCATTAGGTTTGATGTCTGGACTTTTAAGTGGGCCATTGCCACGCATTGATTCTTTTCTTCTTCAGCCATCCAGTGGTACATTTGCTGGTGTGTTTAAAATTACTGTTTTCTTGCATGAGCCAATTTAAGACGAGCTTTAGCTGTCTGACAGATGGCCCATTTAAATGTAGACTTCTCTGGTAAACAGAAGGATTCATAGTCAATTCAATGCTTTGAAGGTGCACAAGATTCTGTGTCTGTGGTTTGTATCAGTGTGACTAGAATGTGGTATGAGGTCTTTTTGCTGATATGTGTTTGGCGTTCACAAAACATGACATTGTTCAAAGGACATTGGTCCCAAAGTGTTGTGATTCATTCAGATGCAACATGAAAGTCTAAGCTGTACTGCCATGTTTTTTTTTTCGAGAGAAAAGAGACTTTCTATTGGCAATCCTTTAAAACAAGCCACACTTGGGCAGTGATTTGTTTTATATTTTTACTGTCAGTAACTTAAACTTTTGGGTTGCTAACTGAGGCCTATAGAGTCTCAAGTGAGATGCACCTCCTGGGGATGTACTAGATGGGTTTATACAAATGTTACTAGTATTTTTTCTCTTTCTTTGATTCATGTAAGAAAGTAGAGGAGAAAAATGTTTACTACTCAAAGGACTCTTGTAATGGTAAAATTAGAGGCACAAGGTTTTTCTGCATTTACACTTGATTACACAAAGTGTGAGAGCAAAGGGTCACCGTGTTAGGATTAATAGGGTGAAGCTTGAGCCTACTGTGCATCCAGAAAGTATTCACAGCACTTCACTTTATCCTTATTTTATTATGGTACAGCCTTGTTCCAAAATGGATTAAATTCTAAACTCTACACACAATACCTTGTGATGACATTTTTGCACAATCATATGTGCATAAGTACTCATCAGTCTTTGCCATGAAGCTGAAAACTGAGCTCAGGTGCATCCAGTTGTCACTGATCATCCTCAAGATTTTTTTACAACTTAAGTGGAGTCGACCTGTGGTAAATTCAGTTGATTAAACATGATTTGAAAAGGCACACTCCTTTCTATATTAGGTCCCATGTGGCCAAGAGCCCAATGGTCACTCTGTGAGAGCTCCTCTGTGGAGAGAGGAGAACCTTCTAGAAGGACAATCATCTCTGCAGCAATCCACCAATTAGGCCTGTATGGTGGAGTGGCCAGACGGAAGTCACTCCATAGTAAAAGGCATATGGCACACAGCCCACCTGGAGTTTGCCAAAAGGCACCTGAAGGACTCTCAGACCATGAAAAATAAAATCTTCTGGTCTGATGAGACAAAGATTGAACTCTTTGGAATGAATGCCAGGTGTCATTTTTGGAGGAAATGAGGCACCGCTCATCATATGGCCAAGACCATCCCTACAGTGAAGGATGGTGGTGGCAGCATCATGCTGTGGGGATGTTTGTCAGCAGCAGGAACTGGGAGAACTAATCAGGATAGAGGGAAAAATGAATGCAGCAATGTACAGAGACATCCTGGATGAAAACCTGCACCAGAGTGCTCATGACCTCTGACTGGGGCAACTGTTCATCTTTCCGTAGGACAATGATCCCCCAAGCATACAGCCAAGATATCAGCCAAGATATCAAGTAGTGGCTTCAGGACACCTCTGTGAATGTCCTTGAGTGGCTAAGTGTGCCAAGCTTGCGGTCATCATATTAATTCCCAAGACATAAGGCTGTATTTGCTTCCAAAGGTGCAACAAAGTATTGAGCAAAGGCTGGGAATGCAAATTTCCTAGTTTTGCAAAGATCTCAAAAAAAAAAAATTCATGTTGTCATTCTGGGGCATTGTGTGTAGCGTTTTGAGGAAAGATATGACTTTAGTCAGTTTTGGAATGATTGATAGATACAGAGATTCAAAAATGAGGCTGTAACATAAAATGTTGACAAAGTGAAGCACCATGAATACTTTCCAGATGTACTATATCAAAACTATTTTTAAGCTTGGGTACGAAAGCTTGAATCTTTCAGTAACAAACTCTACCTTGACCCACATTGTCGAATGAATAAGTACCTAAACCTATACTGTATTCCTTTATTTCATTTAACCATGAAAGTTATTGTGAGTGAGCAAACATCTTGCTTCTCTATTACTCTGCATTTCCATACTTGTATGTAGGGTTACCAGTTTAGAGAATTACCGACATTAATTTTTCATTTTATGGCAAAGCTAACATCCCATAAGAAGTCTGTTTTTCCCTGTAAATTGTGCAGAATGCAAATAAGAAGGGACAATATATCCAGACCCAAACAGAGACGGGGACAAACCATAATCAGAACAAAGAAGCGAGTGAGAAATGCGGATGGTTTGTGATTGAAGACAGAATCTGTTCTTCCAGCATGGCAGACAACTGCCATACTCCTAGACAGGGGCTAAGTAGGAGCAAGTTGGCCTGCAGTCGGATTTAAGGAGCCAGGGTGCTTAATCATCCCAGGTTTGGTGCTAGAGTTGACAAGTGAGTTATGAGCAGGCGCCACAGGTAGAAGCCCCAGTCTTCCCAATGCTCACTATGACCTTCGCTCTGGCCATAAATAATGTAGGGACCATAAAATACTGATTTAAGATAACTGGGCCGCCTCTATCTTGGTCTGGGTTAATCTTATCTTGATGTGGACAGGGTTGGTAGTGAAAGACCACGGGGGGGTTGACATTTCACAGTGCATCCTGGTTGATGTGCATAAGGTATAATTTATACCTGTACGCTGACCTGTAAAATGTGAATCCAATCTTAGTCCCTCTCCTGGCAGTAAGGTCACTTTTATATCTATTCAGACTTCTCCCAGGCTCAGTTGAATGGCTTGAATTTGCATATATATGTGTGTGTATAAATATATGTATATATATATATATATATATATATATATGTGTGTGTGTGTTCGCATTTGTCTAAAGATGGTGTTCGATCTGTCAAATCCAATCATACCATCTACCACTAATTTCAGAGCAGGTTCTTTCATGGGAAAAAAAATAAAATTAAAATTTTACATTGTCCTCCCACATCCTGACACAAGGTCTTTTGATATTTCAAGCTAATTGCAACCATGTCAGTATGTTGCTGCTTGTACTTATACATTCTGACATTAGCTCTCATAGTGTATGAGGATAGTTGGAGGGATTTCAGTCTTTTAATACAAATGCAGTTATTTTATTAGGTATTTTATGCAAGTACTAAGTGCAATTCCAAGGTCTAAAATCTGGTTCTAATGAGTGTTGACTGTGATTGACTATGAACTCAAAACATAAAGTGGCTGCAGTTGCTAACATGTCCTTACACAGTGCTAATATTTGATCTTTGTTTTTCAGTTAGCATTATTGAGCGTCAGATAACTGCTGTAGAACAGGAATAATGAAGTAAACCAAACTGTAAAAGCAGCTCTCAGCTCTGTGTGGATGTTTTGAATCATGCTTTGATACTGGTAGGCATTGTTGCAATTGCTATCTGTAATTTCAGTGCGCACAAGGTGAAATCTGATAACAAGTAAGGGAAAGACATTCTGACACACAGAACATCATCATGGAAAAAGAGTCTCCGGTCAAGTCTCAAGTCAAGTGTCAGGAATGCTCTTTCTGGATCACCGAGGAGGAATTCTGATTGGCGCTAGGCTAACAGCTAGTCACAATCAGACAAAGGCCAGTTGAGGAGTGAATTTTCACCATCTGAAACAATTCAAATCTTAAAGACTTTGTGCTGGGGAATATGAAAAAAACGTTAAACATAATTACATAATGATAACAATAATTTGAAGATTACTTCAAGAAAGTGCTGTCTAGCTATCATAGTGTTATGACAGATGAGAACTAAAGAAAGTAATGATGGAAAAGAAAATGAGTCCGACTAAACAAGAGACTTAGCAAGATTTAATCTTAGTTCTGTAAATGTGTTTTAAACTCAACGTTTGTGTTCTTTTGTGTTGCTTTAATTTTCATTCAGCGCCTTTGATCATTTCCTTTTTTTCTAATCTGACCTTTGACCTTTGGCTCACAGTCTCATCTCATCAGGAAAACTAACCCGTAGGTGATGTGGCAGCTTCACCTTACCTGTTTTTCATGTTCTCTCGGCTGCCCACCTCAGCTCAGTTTAGTCCGCTCATCCTGTGGCATAGGAGACCCTCAATGTTGCATTTTAAACTCTTTTTTTATGAATAATGTGACTCAAATGGTAAGGAGAACTTAACCTTTTTGGATACAAAAAAGACCCCCCCATCATCAACCTGCCCACAGACACGCTAACAAAATAGCTATATAATTGTCTAACAATTGGTGAACCTTTCACTTTAAATGCTTGAGATAATATAATACTAGTGTACAGCATAGCTGAGCATGATGCATTAAATAACCAATTTTAATTAATCTGCGATTAATATCTGATGGGTTCATTTTCCTGCCCTGTTAAGACATTGTTCTGTGGTAGCCTTTAATATTCTCCCCTTGTGATGTCTGTTTCACACCAAGAAACTTCACCAAGAAGATTATTGTTATTTGAAAGTCAGCCGTAATAATTAATCAGCAATTGTTTCATCATCCAGTTTCTATTAGGGAGAAGTTACTTTAATTAAGAGATTCATTAAGTTGGTTCATTAATTTCCCCACAGGTGCCCTGGATACTCGGGAGAATTTCAAATCAATTCTGCAGCCTGTTATTTAATATCAGATGGAACAGTTACTGAGTTAAAGGGCAAGTTCCATATAGTTTCTTCTTCTGCCGGGGAACATTTATTATCAAAAAATAAAGGTAAAATGAAAAATGGGGCTTCATGTATATTTTAAAGAGGGATGTGGACCACATTCATGTATATATTTACATGTAAATTTTGTCCAGTGACCCATGAGGACATTCCAGGCAGGAAAGATGGTGGTGTTTTCCACAGTCAAAATGTTTTAGGCAAGCTACATTAATCCTTACTGACCATTGCACATTATTTCACTGAATCTGCTGCATATTGCATCTCAAATTCGCTCTTGCCCTCCAGCTGAAGCTGTCAGCCTGACACCTCTCTGGGTTGATGTATGCAGGATGCCATCTATCATTGCCACAGCATTGCATAGCTGCTCCTCTTTGACACATCACACTGACACAGTTGCCCATTAATGCTGCATAGTCACCTAGCTTGTTACCGTTGTAAGCGTAAGATGCAGATTTTTACAAACGCTCAGTGTACGGCATACAATTAAGCCATTGGAGTGAGCTGCGTTGGGGTGATTTTCCTACTTATTCTTCTGCAGGGGCCTCATGGATATTACTGTATACCCGCTGAGTGAATAGTAAGGAGATCACCGGCCTCTTGTGCCTCAAAAGAAATCATGATGGATGTGAAATGTTGGAAAGACACTGTAGGACAAAGTGTTGGCTCACACCATCGATCACTCATGCGAAGCAGATGACACAATTCTCTCTCCCTCTTCCAGCCAGCCGGTTTATCAGTGCTGCCCAGAATATTTAACAGAGAAGAGAGCACACCCATGGGATCTCATTTGCACAGGTGTCCATCTGGTAGAAGTTGTCTGGGATAATCTCCACATCATGTCACATTTACATGCGGGCTTCATGAAAATGGCACCTTTATTGAAAGAGGAGTGCACAGAGCCAGCCAGTTCGGTAGGCAAGGGATTTTTAAGCTGATACTGTAGTAAAGACCAGTGTATCATGTACTAATCCATGAGGAAGCTCATGCTTTGCAATTATGTAAGGATTTAAAATGTTTGTAATTGTTTGTTGGTTCAGCTCAATTTGTGTAACCAGCTTTAGTTAGAAAATTAGCAGTTAGATTTTCCTAAACACTGCCAATTTGTTTGCCCTTAAACCATGCGGGATTTGCTCCAGTCTGGATGGAGCACTTGTCAAGTGTGACAGTCTTATTAGCCAGTTTGGGCAAAGAAAAGGTGTTTATATTGGATTCATTGATCATGTAGAAACTTTGCTTCTGTTCTCCTCCTTCAAACAGTGCAACTTTTACAGTGAATCAATATGTAAATTGATTCCCATGTACTGTTGAAAATTACTCAAGCAGCAGTTCCAGTCTCAAACTGACCAGGACTCCTACGAGCACCAGAATAAGCGCATGCTGATCTGAGATCTGGTTTTTCATTTTAACCAGAATTTTTCCAAAACCCCAGTTCAGTGTGTGCAACAGAAATGAGCTGCTTTAATAATACATCCAGGAATAATGAAATATAATACTTCATAAAGGCTTGAAAATAAAATTAAAAATGAATTAGCCAGCTGTCATTGGTGCAACTCACAATTATAGGATGAAAACCGAGTTCTTGTGTGTATTCCAGTTAACCTTAAGGCTCTCACAGACTAATTTCCCAGTTGCAGAGCTCATGGGAGCATCTCCAAAAACCTTCTAGGAGGTCAGAAGTTGGGAGCTGGGACTAGATCCTCCACAGAGCTATTGCTAATGCGTAACAAGTATTACATGGGCCAAATATCTGCAGCCTTCGCAGGAATCCCGTGAGCTTGAGCCAATGAGAGAGCAAATTCTGGGTGAGGTCACTGTGTTGAAGAGAATCTTGAAGGAGAACTCAAGGACTCCAGAGCCACAACACAGAACGAAGCTGTGGTTAATTACAAAAGATTTTTGTGACTCAGCTTCAACACAGATGCTCTCCACTACCTGCATGTGCTTATTCATTCCTGCGTTGTTCTTTGTTTTGTTTTGTTTTTTCCTTTTTCAAGCCTGTTCTGAACACATCATAGCACCAACAGCTTGCACAGCTTATTTCCTGCCAGAAACCAGTCAGGTGGTAAAGTCCCTGTCGGATCCTGTAGTGTGTGACCCTCCATCTGTGATCAGTCTCATAATGTCAAATTATTGACCCAAATATAAGAAGGACCCTGCTTATAGGATGACCCTTCTCCATTTTTCAAGACACACCTTTTGTTAAAAATATATGTGCATAATATGCACTAAATCATACATTGTCTTAGTCAGGACTTTCTTCATTATTGATCCAGGTATGGTGTATTTATTTCAGGTATTTCAATAATTTAATGACCTGGCAATTAAAAGACAGCAGCTTTTCTCCAAAGTCTGAGGAGCGTGCTGAGTGAGAGAGTCTCTGTGTGTATTAAGCAATTTGTCTGTGCACAGTAAAAGTATATGAGTATGGTAAGCAGTTTTGCTGTCTAAGCGTTGTCTATTCATTTATGATTTATTTAATTCCATAAAGTGAAACAGCTGTGACCCGTGAAATGTAAGTACACTTTACCAAGAAAAGTGGGATTGTGCGCAAGGTTGTTGGACAAATACTTGGCCCCCTGGCTGAGATATGGGCCCCCTCGATGGTCCCTTACTCAAGAAAAATCCAACATCTGCCACAGTGAGGGGTCACTACGGTGGTCTGCCATCGTTTTCTGCATCACAGTATGGTACTCTGGCTGCACCGCAGAAGACAGGAAGTCTCTCCAGAGAATCATCAAGCCTGCGGAGATGATCACCGGTTCCCTGGCTCCCCGGTTTCGAGGACATACCTGGAGGGCCACAACCATTATCAAAGTGTGCAATGTGATACATTCTGTTGAATATTTGGATTGTATGTAGGTTTTATATTTAGTTTGCAAACTGTATAACTTTTATTTCCATTATGGCATGTATGGTTAAGAGGTTGCTCCAACAAAATTTCATTGTGTAGTAACAAAGATCTTATAAGAGAAGCAGCTGTTTTTGTGTGTCTTTTTTTTATATCTGCATTATAAGTGGCCTGTTTGGCCTCACCATCACGATCAATGTTGCTGGAATTAACTCTGAAACATTTATCACCATCATCTTAAAGTTAGCGTCAAAATGTTTTGTCATCTGATGCTTCGAATGATTGACAGCTCATTCTCTATCTGAAAAACAGAAGGGAAAAGTGCTTCAGACCAGGTTCAGGAGTTTCTGTGATAGGACAGACAGTGTGAAGGACTTGACATTAGACTCAAGGATTACAACTAAAAACAATAATAGTCTGATGAACACGGAGTAAACTCTGTGGTTAGGTGAGATAGCAGTTGGATTTAGATGGGGTTCAGCAGGTCGGTGGCCATGACGGCGACAGTGAAGCACAGAGGTGGGAGGGCGATGACACGGAGCTGAGCGAGTGCTCGACAAGATGGAGAGATTGACATTTACAGATTAAAAACCTGAATGGCAGTGGGTGCACCAAAATACTTGCTGACAGGATGACTTCCAGCCTCTGAAAATATACCAGAGGAATATTCCAGCTTCATAAAAACTCAAATCTCACTGCCAAAATAACTGAAGCTCGACTGAAAAACAGGGAAAAAAAGTGCATATTGTGACAGAGACAAATATATCTCCTGAATGAAATCCAGAACACAGAGGAGAGCATCTTTTGCAGCATTGTGTTATAAAATTATTAAAAACAACATATGGATTTAAAATAGCGTATAATAATAGATCTGTAAGTATATATTTCTAATATATCTAAACAACTTAATGTGAGGTGACTATCCCAGGGGACTGTACTCACTTTTGATATATCATGTATATCACAATACCAAGCAGTAAAATTTCCTAATTCACTGCTGGGTGAACACTTCAGTATCTTTAGGCTGAGGCAAGCATGCAGTCTCCAAACATCACAAGTAATCTTGCATTTTATGCCCCCTCTACCTTGCATTATAAATTCTCCTCTTTATGTATATGACCTAAGCAGTTACAGAACATCAATTGTGGCAAGCAATTTTCTACTGCTGTAGCTCACACTATCTGCCAAGCATATGAAAACAAAAAGCTCAGTCAATCTTCAAAAGCTGTTGACATTCAGAGCTGCCACTCCATATTACCACCCATGTCTCCTCCTTTGATACATAAACATTTACAATATTTGTACATACAGTTGTAGCTGATTAGTTTAGAGCGCGTGGCTCATTATGCATTGCAGGTAGTCACACCTCAAAGGACGAGAAAAGCTTGCAAAAAATCTTTGTGCTTGAATAAAATGATCATTATTTAGCAATGTTGCAAGGTTTTCCCTGTTGAAAAAAAAATGATATGAACTGTGAAAAAGAATTTCTCTCCAAAAGAAGGTTGTTTTTTCTTTTTTCTCTCTCTGACTCAACTGCATTTAATGATTCACTACACTGAATCTGCTGAATGAACTTTGCAGAGCCTTTGATACAGCCCACCAGAGATGGGGTGCTGACAGCTTTTCAGTGCAGCATATACTAAGACTTATGTTATAAAATAGATTTTTTTTGCTCTCCTTCTGTTTCTGACCAATCTGTTAACTCTGTGTCTTTGCAGGAACTCCACATATTGTATGAAGGTGTCCATGTCTCTCACAGTGGCGGAGAACGACACAGACCTCTGCTACAACTCTAAAATGAGGTTCTTTGAAAAGGCAGAGCTAAGCAAAAGCAAAAACATTACCTGCCCCGGCATTGAGGATTATATACAGCCAGGAGTGGAGCCTGAAATTGTGTGGTACAAGGTAAGAAAATTATGTAAAAGTTATATAATAATCTAGTATATTTAATGACTATGACATCATCTTTATAGTCTGGTCCTCAACAGACTAGTAATTCCGTTCCACTTGATTTCACTTCACCACATAGTTTGGAGAAGCTCAATTCTTTACTGTTTACTCCGGATCAAAAAAAAAAAAAAAAAAAAAGACTGACCAATCAACGAACAGAAGGGCGTGGCCAAGAGTCGCTGCGTCAGTTAGAAGTTGTAGTTGAGTCCTATAAAAACTACAATGGACACGCAGGTACGCTCTGTCTTGAGGAATATCGACGTATCAGCAACTTAAAGCCACAACAAAATGAGTGTTTAGTTAATTTTTTTGAATGGAAATGAGACAGTAGCCCTGCATGAATATTCTCTGGTAGGACTGTTTACAGCGGAAGTAGGAGACGGCTGTGCGAGCGCATAACATACATCATCGTTCAACGTTAGTGACTGATTTATGGGTAGACCAATGATTTTAAGCTTCAGAAAATCGCCCCGCCCACCAAGAAGGAAACGTTTGGCAGTGGGGAGTGACCAGACTCTTTGTATCATTTTTAAGGTATGAAACTAAAATATCATCTAAATATAAACCCAATCAGAAATACTAGTCAGCTTGGAAATAAGATATTTTCTTTTTTCATTTTTAACCTTTATTTATCAGACACAAGTACAAATGTTTGGACAGAGACTCTTTTTCAAAAACTTTTAATCATTTAGGACCTAATTGTTGCTCTTATGTAAGACCAAATCACTCTTTGTCCTAATGGAGAATTGTGCCTCCCACAGTGTAACTGAACCAGGCGCCGACCCCTGTGCACGAGCTGTGAGGTGCAGCTCCAAGGCCAATTCATCAAACGTTACTGTGCTGGATTAGAGGGCCACATGGCTTTGCTCTCCCACAGAAATCAAATTAAAATAACAGATAATAGCTGTGGGGTCCACACCCTCCAGTTATTGGCTCTCACTTTCAGCGAGCTGATTGAATTCTGGGAGGCCAACTCACAGTGCCCCAGTTTCCTTTGCCTCAGGTGGCCCAAAATATGAAAGGCTTAGGCCATTTCTGGACATCTGCACTTACAACCCTCTCACAACCTCTATAGTATTACAGTGTAGCAAGATATAATAATTAAATCATTCTTTACTTTTGGCTGTTTTGTACTGTGTGAGTCACACCCCAACCACATTACTCTGAGTGCTTATCATTCTCAGCTTTTCACTTGTTTGCAGAGCTCCCCCGGTGCTGAAACCAAAGTTTCTGGAGTTGCAGAAAGGAAGTTGCTTATCAACAAGCCAAATTGGAATTATTTAAAATGAATGCTGAATAGAATTAGTTTGAAAGGATTCTCTTCATCTCTCTTTCCTCACTTTTCAGTTGCAGCTACTGTCACAAAGACAACTTAAACTTACTATTGTGTGTGTGCAGCTACTCAAAAATGGTAAAAAAAAATGTTATTGTGGTCCTTCACAAAACCAGTTCAGTTGGGTCTATGCAAGTCACCTAAACTCTGTTCTTCACAAGTCTTATATATTCTCACTTCTAGTAAATCTGGATAAGATGTCAAGCTGTTCTGCTAATCCGCTAATTCTGACATCCAGGGAAGATGTATTTTTGTCAACAAGGATGCATTGTTTTCTAGGTGGAATTTCGACTGCTGTGCTGGAATCATTTAGGGATGAACAAACCCTGCTCACCCAAAAAATCCTGGATGTTAGTTGTCCACCTGACTCCATCGATTACTAGTCTGATGACTGCTAAACTCATTACCAGTTTACAGTTCATCGTCCTAATTGTGATTAGCAGCAAATCAGCTGATTTGTTTTCTTTCTTCTTCTTTTTTTCTTTTTTTACACCTGACTTGGGATTAATCTAAAAATCAATCAGCTAATGCAATCTCAACATCAGTGGTCTGCATGAGCTATTGTAGTGCTCCATTTACTGCAAACTGCAATGCGCTGCGTAGCGCACGCACACATACGCGCACATACACTGCACATTTCACAAATCTGCTGTCAGATCCAGATATACCCAGAAAAAATGGAAAATAATGGTGAGTCGCACATGATTTGACAGAAGCAACTGCAGAGCTGCCGTGCCTTTTCATGCATGTGCACACTCTCTAAGTCTTTATTTCATTTCATCAACATAGATATTTGTGTTCTAAGACACTCACCTTCTGGACATAAAATAAGTCTGCCCTCCATTTTAATACTTTATGAGACGTGAGGGCTACAGGTTGCAATATACCAAGAATTGTTTGGATGCCTGGTCCTATCCTCTCAGTTGATATATGGGAATATTAACTAAGATACAAGGACAGAAGCAGAGAATTTCCAGACTGTACTCGGATACATTGATGTCCAGAGCTGGCGGGAGGAACGACAAAACATCCTGCACAACAGCAACTAATAGGTAGCTATAGATAAAAACTCTTCAGACTGTGCTGCAGAGGATGATTCCACCTGCTGCAAGTCAAACTTAATTAAAAGAGCTTGCACACAGCAAAGCTAACATAACTCACAAAGGCTGTGCTATCTGCTAATGCAATAATCAAACTGTAAATGACAAAAAGAACCTGTAACCCAGGCGGAGGTGGTGACGTTAGTGAATCAATTCTCCTCCAACCCTCAAAAAGCAAAAAAAGAGCCCACACAGCATGGTTTATAAAAACTCTGTCCATATAACAGAAAACTCTGCAGAAGTTCCACAGAGACTCCATGCTGAAGGTACAAGTGGTATATTCATATTTTATTTCCTTAAACACTTGTCTTGAAGATCCAAAGGAGTTTTCTGTCACGCAAGATCTCCCCTCACCTGCTAAAAAGTTCAGTGTGCAGTGTTTCTGACGATGGCCTCTCATCTTCCTCTTGATGTCCAAGGGTGGAACAACGGATTCCTTCAAGGGAAAGAAAATTATCTTGCTATTTTGCCTCGAAAGCTTCTGCATCTCAGAGTTGTCTGACTAACTAGATGTCTGATCGGGTCTGATCCAGAACGGGAGACTTTTGCATCTGGTTCATCTGGATTATGTAACTGTTATGTTTCTCATCATATTCAGCCAGTGACATTCATGTACAAGTACTTAAGAAGTCCTAATACAAACCTATCACCATGGCTATCTTGCTAATTATTTCTGAAAATTATTGTTGTCATGGTGACAAATGTGAGATAATCAATCCATATTGTGACTTCAAAACACAAAGACAGTGACGCAGTTTGAGTTTACAAGCCAAAAATATTCAGCCTGGGTAGCATTTTCCTTTAAAAAACAACAACAACAAAAAAAACCTCTTCAGTTGCACCCCCACCCCCCCTGCAGAAAGAATGAGGGGAGGGGGCAGTGGCCAACGAGGGGTACAGCACATTCCCCGAGAGGTTTCATGGTTATCTTACATCATTGTCCTCTTTCTATTTTTCATTTCCTACTTTTATTCATCAATGTGCCTTATAAAATTGAGTTTTTCATCCTATATTCTTGAAATTAAGATAAAGCCTAAAGCTTTGCCTTGTCTCTCATCAAGTATTGAATTCACTTCATTTTATACTCAGAAGCTGGATTTTTTTTTTCACTTTCTTTTCATTTTTTTTTCTTTTAGGAATGCAAACCAAAGCAATGGAGACAAACCATAGAAAGGAGGAAGGATATTCTGTCCATCAGTGAAGTACGGGAAGATGACATTGGGAATTATACTTGTGAACTGCCTTTTGGGAACTTTGTGGTTCGGAGGACTACTGAGCTATCCGTGACAGGTAAATGATTATTCCTTAAATCTTCTTCTACACACTTTAACTGCAATCAGTGCAGTTTATTTCTATATTTTATACTGAAAAGGTGCAAAGTAGGATTTTCTTTGAGCAAGAAAGGAAAAAGCGACTACACACTTGCAGCAGGACATCAAATACTAATTTATTTCTCGACACAGAATATAAGCCAACACCATTTTGTTTTTCCCAGATGTGTTCAACAGGAAACAAACCTCACCTTATTAATGTGTTAAAACCTGGAGGGCTCCTCTCTGATTTCCCAGTTTGACTGCAGTTAATGCACGACTTCCAGTCAACCATTCTCCAGTCTGAGTCAAGTCACAAGTCCTTAAAATCAGGGTCTAAATCAGACTTGAGTACAACAAATGTGATTTAAAGGGACACTGTGTGATATTACAGGTTGTCTGTAAACAAAAATGGACTCTTTCATTCGAAAGTATGATCTTATTAATTAGTAATTACTTCCATCAACAAATCACAGTGTTCTGGTAGGTCTTGAATTTGCCATTTATTGCTTTGGGCTATTCAGTGGTGCCATCATGTTGAAACTATGGTCCACGGCAAGGAACATCCAGGAAAATACAGCTTTGTGTTTGCGTTCACGTTAGCGCTACCAATCGTTGGCTACAAACTCTCGCCCAGCTCCGACCAATCCACTGCCCCTACCTTGCGGTCTTCTTCCTCTCTCTGTCTCGGATTCTTCTTAAATAGATCTTAGACTTTAGAAAGAACATTTCGCCGTCAAAGCTACAAGGTATTAGAAGAAGCACTTGCTGCCGGTGAACTCTCACGTCTCCGGCTGACCGTGTTACGCCTGCATTGTGGCTGGTGGTCACTAGGGTTGGTTGGTGGCCTCCAGCCGGGTACCCGCATTTGTGTCTCGCCGCCCAACCTTGGGAAACCCACCGCCTCCTGACCTCCGTGAGCCTCCACCCGCTCTATAAATATAGTGGCTCAGTAGATCAGTAGCTATATCGCTAGGTTAGCTTGTCTTCATTTTCAGTTGTTGCTGGCTGATATTAGCAGTAATTGCTCCAGCAAGTAATTGATCTAAAAATAAAAAAGACAATATTGTAAATTCTCTCATAATGGACATATTTGACATTTTTTGATCTAAATTGCTAAATGAAAACGACAACTATTTCACAAAACTAGCTTCATCAAATGAGAGAATACTACTAGAAGTTGTGCTGGTTGACGACTTCTCTGTTTCCCGGATCAATGACATTTCTCGGCTACCGGAGACGGAAAAGGAGCGGAATAAAGAACGGCTGCAGTATACGACCTCACCACTAGAGGGGAGAAAATCTTACACAGTGTCTCTTTAAGCCTGAGCTCAAAGCAAGTAACAGTTGCTGGCCATCATTTGTCAAACCTACGGCTGACAAGAAGCATAGCAGATTGGTAAAATTAAAATGATAGGTGTCTCTTTCTTTATCCATACAATATGTGTGGGTAAAGTGTTGTCGTAGTGCATGAAGCCACTTCCATTTATCCTGAGAGGATAAATAGAAGTGGCACTCTTCTTTTGAGCTTCACAACTATTTGTTATGACAAATACTAAAGCATGATGAAAATGTTTGCTAGCAGATATACAAGTGAACAGCTGACAAAAAAAAGAACCTACAAGAATAATGGTGCACGTATTTAAGTTTTCAAGGTTCAACACTATGGGTGGAGCTGAAGGAAGAAGTAAGGAGGGTGAGGGGATGGTGTCAACCTCCTTAGCATCCTTAATCCTTAACTGGTAGCTGGTTCCACAGTAAAAGTGCTTGATAGGGAATATTAAATTCCAATGTTATTAAATAGTGATCAGAGAGGACGGGGTTTAGAGGCGACGCTAATATCAGATTCTATGTCGTAGGTGAGGACGAGATCGAAGGAGTGATTAAAACAGTGCGTCGGTTCATTTACTTTTTGCGAGACGCCATCAATTCTAAAAGAGAATTAAAGGCTTACTTAACACCGTCAATCTCGACATCCATGTGAATATTAAAGTCAACCGTTGTGATGACTTTGTCTGAACTCAGCACTAAACCAGATAGAAGTCTGATAACTCACAGAACCTCCAGATAAGCACCAGCAGGGGGCTGGTACACTACCAGGAGGGTTAGATGTGTGAGGCTTTTAACGTTTTATGGTCACATTTAGGATTAGTTTTTATTTGAAGACTGGAGTTATGGATGGCCACTGCTCCTCAGCCCTTGCTGTAGGGAATATGATAATTATTCTAACTGAACAGCCTCAATTTGTTTAAACTGTTGTATTCTTCCTCCTGTAAACACGTTTCTGATGAACAGAGAATATCACAGGTCACACTGTAACAGGTCAGACCAAAAGGAAACTGGAAATGAACAACAGAAACTGCAATTGCCGCCTCCTCAGGAGATAATTTAGAATGATTTTGTATTTTTACATCTTGTTTTTGTTATAAAGTTTTCAAACAAAAGTGGGACTTTTTGCATGTAGACTGGAACTGCAGACTCATTTAGCTGAGCTCATCTGAGTGCTGTGCATGCGTCTATCTGCACAGATGGAAACAAATGCTGGATGACGCAGCCAGAAATAAAGTATAGAGAGAAGTGAGCAGGTTTGGAGAGGATTGATATGCGTCATCATCATCACTGTGCTGTGACGGTCAGACAAAGTGCCCTCTCTTTTCTGCTGCTTGATTACAGTGACAGACTCCAGAGAAGGCCGCGCAAAGTGTTAAACTATTTCACAGCACCCTCAAAATGTAATTCTGGGGGCAAATATTCTTAATCTTTCCACTTTTGAGACATTCAGCATCTCAGCAATCGGCAGAGAAAGATGATTAATGACGGGCCATGGCAGTGGAAGCAGCGTTTATGATTTTAGAGAGAAATAACTACTGTTGTCTCTGTTTGGTTTCTTCCACATTCATTCTGCCTGTAGGTGGGAATGTTTCTCCTTTAAAGCGTTTGATAGACTGTACAGGTTGTACCATGACTCTCCCTGAGAGCGGGTACAGCAGCACTCAGACAGATGATTCTTTTCTCACGCAACAACCTTTGTGATTATTTAGTCAAATAGCACGCTATTTTTCCTATTTGTCAAATTACATCCACTGTTCTTTTCAAAATAAAAGCAGTGTGTTAAAAAAAAAAAATGTAAAAAGTGAGTAAAGCTCAAAATTAGTATAGTAGCTTTTATTTTCAAACGCACAAATGCTTTACAAACGCTGCACAACCATGTGCCAACCATGAAGAAAACATTTTCAAAAAGGTTGTCTGGTGTTTTCAATGCATTTGTGTGTTTGGAAATAAAAGCTACTACAGTACAGTCACTTTAAAAAGAAAAAAAAAAGCATGAACACAACTGTATATTATTTACTAGGACTGACAGTTAAGGCGATCACAATACAGTAGACCAATAAATCATTCTGCAACAAATGGCTTGATCACTGGAAGCTAAAGGCCTCAACTTTGAAGTTACATTATTTTATTTTCTGATATATTGCAGATGTACCAGCATTATTTATTATTATTGGAAGTTGAGTCACACTTTTCTCAGTATAAAAGTGTGACTCAGCTTACAGAGCTATGAACTGCTCTGTGCCTTTTGCGACACATAAAAGGCACTTTCCTTTCAGACTACTGCTATGAAGGCCACTAGAGTCACAAAAATAACATAAAAGAACTAAGAACTATTCTGACCATTAGCCAAGTTTTCGTTGACGTGCTTATAAGCTTATAATAAGGGCGAGTGAGTGGTGTACTTTTGGCTCGAGCTGCAGGACTGTAAAGTAAAGATTCAAATGTACAGTTTCACCCCAAATTTACTTTTACTGTAAGTTGGAACAGGGTACTTTTATTTTTGCCTCAAAGCAACAAAGTGTAATGGAGGTCATCATTGTTCTCGGTGAAGCTGCAGATCTGTTTTCATTGCAAAGAAATGTCAGTGTTCTCTCTGCTTTTGGCTTGGTTGCTTTTCTTTTTGGCAGAGTTGCTTTCCTTGGAGTTTTGGATTTATTTATTTTTTTGCTTTCTATTGAAGAAGTTCTGAGTTTGAGCTCAGGATATTTATTTATTTATTTGCTTGTTGGCTGGTCGGTCATGCTAGCAATCAGCTTCTTTTGCTCTGTCTTCTCTGGCTCATCTTATAAGGAAGGGAATTTTGGTGTTTAAACAAGCAGGATAGGAGGTTTCTTAAACCTAACATCCTACATTTAAGCCTCTCTTAGCAAAGCACAAACAGTTTTTGGTTTGTTTGTTGTTGTTTTTTGATAGATTTACTGATGTCCTCCACTGGTTTTGTTACTCATTACTTGTCTGGACAAAACTATGCAGAATTGACTCAGTTTTTTCAGTTAATCACGTACATTCCAGGGTTCAGTTGTTTAAGAAATTATCAGTCATTTATCTGTGATTATAGGAGATGAATGGCTGACAATTACTCAGAGTATGAAAGTGGAGGGGAGGGAAAAAAATCAACACTAGACGACAAATTATTCTGTTGAACTCAAAAAAGACAAACTCGAGAAGAAGAGACAGTACTGTGATGTAAGTTATGTTCCTTTTAACGGGGAATTCAGCCGTATAATCTCATTTTAAGATCAATTTGAGATCGGGTGCAGTCACTCGTTGGAAAAAGACGCTCTGATTTGTCTTTGATTTCTCAACTGCTATTTTGTCCCCAGTTTCAGAGGTAAGAATCTGTTGTGTACATTAATGCAATGCTAAATGGAATTTAAACATTGCAGAATTATTGTTGACATCATACCCACACAAAGTATGGTATTTTTGAAATAATAACCTCTCTATTATCCTGTTCTTTAGATGTTGTATTCATTCAGTAAATAGGTAGCACTTGGAGCACTGATGAGGATGCAGCGGGAAAATCTGGAGTGCAGACAGTTTTGAAAGAACATATGAATTCAAGTGCCTTTATGCAGTTTTCAGACTTTGAAATAAGACCAGCAGACAGAGCAGTAGGTGCATGTCAGCGAGATAATGTAACTGTGATGGAGCATCTGTGCACCCCAGATCCTGAACTGTTCCTCTTCCCAGTACAACTCTGAGCCCTGCTGTCATGTGTGTATTTTGCTGATATTTGCCTTTCTAAACATATATTCAACTGCTGTGTTTGTAGCCAAAATGAAAATGTTGATTTTCAAAAAAAAAAAAAAGGATTGATACTTTTATGTAATGCTGCCAACTTCTGAATTCAGATCATCACATCAGTATCATAATGCCTACAGGCTCTGTGAAAGCAGTGGAGGGAAGGAAATGGTTTTTCTGTCTTTTTATCTTCTTTTCTTGCAGCAGGTACTGTAAGTAACCAAAAGGAAAAGAAAAAAAAAATCCCCGGAGAGGTTGAAAACAATCATGAAAATGTCTCTCAGCATGAAGTGTTCTTGCCTTCCACACCTGAGTGTCCCTCGTCTTCACCTCATGTCTTTGAGGTCACAGCTTTTTCAATCGACAGGTCTGATGCGTCGGTAGCTCTTTGGCTTAAAGCAATCCTTGATGCAATGGATGTTTTGATGGCCTTTTAGCCCGGGGGTCTCAGCACCAATTTCTCCCGACTGAGCAAGAGTTTCCTGATTGTGTCATGACGCAGTGTCTTGTTTACCGTTTAATGTCATTGTTCAGGAACCCAGCGGGCTGCATATGGACGGGACTGGTGCGATTTCCTGACGTGGGAACTTTTCTCTTTCCTCCGTGCTGCATATGTAACTTAAAAGCAAATTTTTGAATTCATAGATGAGGTATAACAGAGGTGCAGCACATGTTTAGAGTCTGAATTCCAGTGCTTTCACACTGAACAAAGTAAGATTTTTTTTGGATCACAAATCACTCCACACTCACTGGTCTAAACTTATTTTAATTACTGCACAGAGGTGTGGGGAAATACTTGTAAAAGTTCACTAGAGCCACTATTCATTCTGCAAAAAAAGAGCTATTAGAATAATTCATAAAGTTGGTTATCTGGAACACACTAATCTATTATCCAAAATAATAAAACTATGATTTGGTAGAATTTCAAACATTACAATTTTTATACAAAGCTAGATACAACCTATTACCAAGTCATTTGCAAAAAATGTTTCATGACAAACAACGGAGAGGCTGTGGAACAGACTGAGCGCAGACTTTGGGCTTTGGAGGCAGGGGTCTGTCACTATGATTTATTTCTTCATTTATATATATTCTTCTGTAATTGCTTTATATAGTTTTGATATTGATATATTAACTTTAAATGGGTGGATTTATATATTAGTTTATAAAAGTGTCAGGATTTGATATTTGATTTTATATTACATGATATTCAAAAAGGACGAGAACAGCAAAAAGGAGACAGTAAG
>JBAMYA010000012.1:7551081-7594111 GCA_037176975.1 Arrhamphus sclerolepis
ATGTTGTGTGTGTGTGTATATGTATATGTGTTATGTGTGTGTGTGTCTATGTGTTAAAAGAGTGTATATGTAAATTTAAACACATAATGTTTTTCCAACAAGTAAAGAACCAATTTAGTTAAGGGAGATAAAATAATTCAAAAGGCTTAAACTTTCAAAATTCTATTCCATAATTGCAAAACAGATTTCTTTATAGATAAGAAATACAGGGTTAAGAAAAATATTTTTTTGTGGTGGCATATTATGAGTAAAACATGGATTTTCTTTTGTTACCATTAAATTAATGTTGCACTAATAGGCATGCAGGGATTGCTGCATAATTTTACAGCGAACATGCTGTCTGTACACTACCTATATGAATTTTCAAATGCAAACAATAGAAATGCCTTTATATCAGCTTAATGCAGTTATACCTGTGCAAATCCCTGATATAAAGGCATTTTCATTTGCTGTGTACCCCAGTTACAACATACCTTTATATTTATTATGAAATCTGCTGCGGTGCAGCAGGTTGAGGCAGCTGGTGAAAAAAAAATCAGACTGTAACATTGTGCATGTGAGCAGACTGATGTTAACATGTTTAAAGATTCTGCTTTCGTTAGCATTCATCAGCTGTCCACCTGCTTCCATTCAACGTCTCTGCAGTCTGCAAGTGTGTGCAGCTGCTGTGATCAAACCAGCTCCACATCAACCCTCATGATGATCACATCATCAGAGATGTTTACTGCATACAGTATGTATCATGTACATCCTCTCTTCTGCTCCTTCTCAAAACTCCAAACATGAAACCTCACCACAACTTTCATTTTTATACACTAATCTTTGCAAATTGTCAAATAATTACCTTTGTTTTGTTCTGTTCTGTTTTTTTCAGTTATAAACTAAAGCAAGTGGTCACTAGTCCCATCACAAAGAGAAGTATCATTTTAGAAAAAAAGATTCTTTATCTTTGAATCCTTAAGATATTTTTCTGTTAATGGAACAGAGCGCAGTAAATAAAGGTTTTGAAATGTCGTCTTAATGATTGATAAGGTGTCTTTACAAGCAAAATATTTCATGCTGCTGTGCGTACTGAATTGCCTTTTTTTAGATTTACAGGACCCAGTTTCCCAGAGACTTAAACCTGCACAAATGTCTCTCCCTTTTTCCTTTGTGTATGAATATCTCCGCTGAGTGATTATAGCGGATTTAAAAGGTGAAATCAGTGAAGGTTCACTGCTCTCACTGTGATCATTTTCATTCATGGAAGGAACAGGAGGTTGTAACATTTTGCACAGTCAGTGGTTTTACTCTGCTGGCTTAATTGATGTATTTTCATTTCAAGTGTTTTTCTTTTCTTTTTGTAAGAAAAAAATCTCCTGGGGAGGGGGGTCGAAGTCTTCTAAATCCAGGATTTTGGGCCCCACTTGTCTTTCAGAGACAATGCATTCAGGAGGGCTCGCACAATATAGAAATGTAGGGCACCACGATGGTAAAAGTACCCGTGCTGGCGCCCAACGCCGACCACTGACCTGTTTAAACAGCTGGAACGTTTGGCACTGCCTGCCTCCGGAGATTTGTGGGGCCACTGGCAAAGAGGTTGGGAGGAAGGAAGAGAGGGCAAGCGGAAGGGGGAGGGGAAAACAAGAGATGGGAGGGATGGGGAGGTATGGTGGTGAAGCTGGGAGGAGGGATTCGTGGCTCAGCAATAGGGGGCCACTGTGCCGAAATGGCACCAGAAAGGAATTAAAGAGGCCGCTGGCAAGAAGCTGAAAGAGAGGAGGTCAGAATAGTTTTAAAGTCAATTAGACAGTTTTTATAGGGACCTGGCCAAGTTAGGCGGACACTTCAGTTTGTTAATGGGACAAATGGTAGATCAGGACAGGTAATAGACTGAGAGCTATGCCAATTGTTTTGTTTTCATTAAGAAAGAAAGGAGTTTGTGTGTTTTGGGGTATTGAGGTTGTGTGTTAGGGGCGTGAGAGGTTACTGGCTCACACAAAGCAGCACTTAGCAGCTTGTAGCGTTGGCTTAAGTCATCGCGGAGAGACATTTGTTTTCATTGGGATCAGTCATGCGCTATTGGATTTTTGGCTGCTAGTCATATGGAAGGAAGTCCAGCGTGAACAGAAACAAAAGATAACAAAACAACAAGGATATGTGGTGTCTGAAATAAGCGTCTTTATATCCTGTGGAGCATAACTCCAAGTGAGGCTACAAGCTAACGTAATGCTTTGATTGTTCTCCTGTTTCATTTTAAAATGTCACATTTTGGTGTCAGTTTGAAACAAAGATAAAATACGTTTTTCAAAAGCTGCCATTTCGCTCTGATGTTCAACTAATCACACCATGGTAGAAGAAGCAGAGATGCAGGCTTCTTCACAGACTGTAGCCAAACAGACTGATGCAACGGAGCTCGCTTGGATAATTTCTGACTGCAATCTGCCTCACTAGGTTTCGAGTCCTTGAGAATGTTCGGAGATGTTTGTTTAAAATGGTCAGTGAGACTCTGCAACTCACAGTGGAAACATTAAAAAGAGGTTTTTTCTGTATTTTTTTTCAAATTATCCAACCTGAATGAAGCAGAACAGCCCATAGTATAGTTAGGATTATGGGATTAAAAAGCATACCTTCAAGTCAAAATTAGGATTGTATGTATAAGGAGAAAAAACAAAATAACATTAAATGGGTACACTATTCAGTAAGTACAGAGTGATGCCAGATTTTGGTTTCATTTTAGTCACACTTCCGCTCGTATGCCAGATTCTCCTTTGTTTGCCTGCCCAAGGATTTCTCTCTAACGTCCATCCAAGAACTATTCATTTATTTTATTTAAAGGCACTCATCCTTTACATATCCTAGTATTTAAAGTGTTTTTGGTGGATAAAAATGGTTGTGCTGCATTAAATGTCCATCCCAAAAGGATTTTTAAATGCCATGACCACCAAAAGGATTGGTTAAAGTCAGAGACGTACCACAAATCCCATCTCATTGCACTTGAAATCACATGCTATTACCAGTGCAGCATTTTTGAAAGGAACAACTCTCGCTTGGTTTTATTTGCTTATTGTGGACTGCAGATCATTACTGATCTCTGGGCAGGCTATTATAGCAATAACATTTATGTGCATCTTCTAACTATTGCTTCAGTGGTCAACAACACACAAGCGGTGGCTAGATGACTGCAATCAAATAGTAAATTGTGCTGAGAGAAAATGCTCCAGTTTTAGGTTTGGGATTTGTTCTCCATTTTATTGCACATCCTGTAATTGCTTAACCATAATTGGTTGGAACTATTTTGTTTTATTTTTTTTACCTAACAAGGCTAAAAGTTCTCGATTAACAGGTGATGAGAGGAATCTAATATGGCGCCATTTGGGTTTGAACAGTTAGATTCCAGTGGGGGACAACAGCAGCTCACCTGCCAGGATGTCAATTTCTTTCTTCATCAAATGTGTTGCAGTTGCATACTTTAGCTTGTGGAATTTTATTTATTTTTTTTTTTAAATAAGCCTTCTTACAAAAACTTGTAACATTGAAGGTACTCTAACTTCATGCTGGTATAAATCAACTGGATGAACTGATGATCTTTTTACAACCTTCCTGACTTTATCAGTAATTACCAGGATAAAAAAAATGTTGGCCAGAATGAAAGAGGGAAAAGGCTGAATTTACTGTACAGCAGAGATATTTCCCATCCCTTTTTTTCCCTTTTTTTTTTTTTTTTTTTTTTTATGGTTAGTTTCACGGGTTTGAACGATTTTGTAGTTGTCCAAATTAATAAAACGAGGGGTCGAGGAACTCATCGCACTTTACTGAACTGTGACAGATTTTGAAATGCTGTCACTGCCGCTGTATAAATGACATCATGGACTGTCTGCCTGAAAATTGCTCACTAAGATGCAAATGGTATCTTTGCAAACACATCACTATGAAACAAGAAATAATACTAGGAAGTTTGGCGCATACCGTTATTAAATAATCCTGTCTTTTTGTTAGATGCAATGGAAAGAAAAAGAACGTGAACTCCTAGGAATAAACATCTGTTGTGTCACGATCAAAGACATAATGTAGTTTATAAGTGTTTCTTCACTGAAAACACCCGGTGAACCATCAACGTTCTGAAGGAAAATGTAACCGGCTTCAACATAAGCTAACTGGAGTAAGTAGTTTGCACACCTGAAGGGGGGGAGGAGTCCATGGGTTGAAGTTTTCAGGAGGAAGAAGTTATCAATGCTGAAGCACGGTGGAGGGAGTATTACAGTTTGGCACCTGCTTTGCTGCCTCAGGGGCCGAGACTACTTGCTGATTCCCCAAGTTTACCAAGACTGTCTGCCAGCTGAACAGTAGATGTCAACACGATGACATGACTATGAGCCTTAGTTTCTTCCAAAATCACAGAATGATGTCATAAATAAATAAAATCTACCTTTTGAGTTCCCTAGTCAGAGTCTAGACCTTAAGCCAGGAGAGAAAATCCTCTTGGAACAGTGTGCACCTCTTATCCAGAAATACTAAAAGTATCTGCTAGAAGTTGCTGCCAAATGATGTTTGACCAGCTGTTAACTCCGAGGGTTCTTAGTTTTCCTTTGAACACGAACAATAATTATTGTCTCACGCACATTCAATTTGACTGTTGATGAAGATTAGATCATATTTCCTAACAAATAAAGAAAACCAGTAACCTCGTCATACTTACACTGACGACTAATATTCTAAATTGCTGCTCTTCCGTAGTTTCTTCCCTCTGCAGTTTTTGTTTTGTTTTGCATTATTATCGCTGTTAGGCTCTTAATAATTCTGCTTTGTGTTGGTTATTGATGACGTCATGGGTGTTGGTGGTGAACGTGCCTCCATGACTACCAGTACAGCAAAAAAATGAGGGAATAAAAACAGTTAGACAATTGAAAATAGAAGTCTTAACTGTTCTGTTGTGAATTTGAAACGCTGAATAAATTATAATACACATCGTTACTTTGAGCTGTGAGTTGTAGTTATCAATGGTTGTTAAAGCAACAGACGATTGAAAAATAAAGCCTGGCCGAGCCAGATTCTCTTATCAATGTTTAAATGTACAACTGACCACTGTGCCTGTAAAGTACGGTGTTAGAGGGTTCAAGACATCCTCAATATATTGATTATGTAATGTGAACTTCCAGAAGCATGAAATTATGTAAATTAATTCAACCCTTTCTGCAAAAGAGAAGTGCAAGATGACTGATCTGCAAATCTAAACAAAGATGTTATGATTTGTCCTTGTGAAGAGTGCTGCAACACAAGAAAATAAAATAAAAAATCATTTCTTGAGCTGGGAGAAGCAACTTGTAAAATCTTAATTAAAAGATTGTATCAGACGCAGCTTTGCTTATGGAAAATACCGAAATAATGGACTTAAAAGACAAGTTTTTACAGACGGCGCAGAGGAATAAATCACTCTCCGAGAATAGCGGGGATGAGAGAGAACTTATTTGCTGCGAGTGGAGAATTGGCATTTTTAATATCCACAGCAGCAAAATCTCATATTGCGAGTCTGCAGAGTGTCATTTGGCATACCATCCCTTGCCGTCTATATATGTTTCCGCACTTTGTCTAATCTTAGTCCTCATTATTGGAAAAACAACGTGTAATCAACTCCATCATGATTAACTGCAGCGCGCAGACTTGGTTTACACATCTGCCTAATTGGAACTTTCTCTCACTTTATTTCAAACGTTCACGTCGGCCGAGCTTTCTCCAGCTTTCTCCTGCTCTGGTACGCAAGCAGGTGCTGAATGTTTGGCCCTCTTGACCAGAGTTTTTAAATCAGATGGGAGTGTTTGAGCAAGCAATCCTTTGCTCCCACACATGTTCAGCCCACCCCCACCCCCCAATAAGCACACAAGTCTTCCTATAGACATTAAAACCACCACTTGCAGCACTCGGACGATGCTGGTAGAGCAGGAAGTGTAGCATTGCCAAAGGCAACCTGCCAAGCTGATTCCCACTGCGATATATATTTATATTTATAGATATATACATAGTAATACCCCTATTGATCGCTCCGAACATATTTATTAGGAACAACCGGAAAGCAGGCTCGGGGAAAATGGGGGACTTTATGACAGATAGTGCTCAAGATTAATTCAATTCTTAATTACAGGAAAGTACATAGGTACAGCCTGTCGGGGAGTTAGATTTAAAGCTAAGACAAACGGCAAGCAGCGGTTGCTGAGAACGCAGTATATGGAGGAAAGTGTATGAATCAATAGTGCTTTTTTTTCTTTTTTTCTTGAGTCTGCCTGCAGTTAGGATCTCAGAAACATCCATGCAGTGGAAAATGAAATTTGATTTCTGCCTGTTGTTTAACTCCACTATTTATTTATTTATGTGCCCTGCATTTTATAAATTTGACCCATAACCTGTCAACTCCCCTACTGGGTCCACTAACTTACCCGTGCATACATCATTTTAACATTTTTTATCAAATTCACTGTTTTCTTTTTCCCATGCTGGGGTACAGTTTCCCTTACAGAGGAAGAAAAGTCCATCCAAATGTTGATGTGATCTTAGTAGACAGTCGAATGCAGTATCCTGCACAGCTTAGTGTCTTTGTAATGGCTATCTTTTGAGTCCATTTTCACAGCAGAGGAAGAAACTCAGATTTTACCTTTATAAAATTCCTAATTGACAAATTTAAGTAATTTGTCGGTGGTCTGACACTTTGGCAGCTGATTCATTGTCTCTTCCAGAATATATTCTAGCAGATGGATAAACATCAGCTTGGTTCTCTGCTTTCAGCTGACAGAAAGCTGAGCTGTACAGCTTAGCTTTCCACAAGGGGAGGCTAAGAGGCTAAGCTATCATGTTAAAGGAAATTCTTTGCAAGTCAAAATTTGATTTTACTGTTATCTCTCGCATTGTAGTGTTGCAATCTTTGTTGAAGGAAGTACAGTGGGTAAAATACAACCACTGTGGGGGGGGCTTTGTAAAGCATAAATAAAAACAGAATGCAATGATTTGCAAATTTCGAAAACCCATAAAAACCCATTGAACAGGGTGATGTTTATCATGGTGCAGCATCCTTTTAACAGCTGTCAGGTGCTGGAGTTTTAGGAGAGGAATGTTGTCTCATTTTTGTCTGATGCAGGATTCTTCGTTTGTTTGATGACGTGACAGATGGATTAAACCATACATTTGTCTTGCAAAAAAAATGTGCAAGGCCTGAAAGTGACCAGGTCTAGATGGGAGCATATGTTGCTCTTCAGCATTGAAGGAGCCTTTCTAAATGAAGATCACTTTCACATATGGCTTCTACTTTGCATGATACAGCTTTAACTTTCATTTGTGGTTTAACTGTGTTCACAGACAGTGTTTCTGAGCCCGTGCAGTGATGTCCAGTTGAGAATCATGCCTATTTTTAATGCCCGAGGGCCCGGAGATCACGAACATCAACTTTTGACCTTCAGCCTTGTCTCCTGGTGCACAGACGCTCCTCCTGTTTCTCTGAATCTTCTCTGAAAACTTCTTCTCGGGTTGTTCGACAATTTTTAGATGCAGTTTTGTGAACCAGTTTTTACATCTGAGAGGCCTCTACCATGAACTTTGATCTTTAGTTCCTTCCATAGATTTTCAGTTAAATTCCAGCCAGGCGATTGGCTGGGCCATTTTAGCATTTCATTTCATTGTTCCTTGTGTTCGGGATCATTGTGTTGCTATGTGCTGCATTGTGTTGCATCTTCATCATCCTGGCTGATGGCAGCAGATTTATTTCTTTATTTATTTTATCCATCCTTCAGTTATATGAAGTTTGTCCGTACTGTATGCTGGAAAACAGCCTCCACACCATGATGCTCCCACCTCCAAACTTCACTATCCCTACCTTTTTATTTTTGCGTGATGCCATTTGTCCACTAAACATGGTTCAATTTCAGTCTCAGGCTCATCCAAACATTGTGCAGCAAATTTTAAATAAGCTTCAGCATTGTTTTTCTTCAGCAGTGGAGTCTTGAATGTTTAGCATGCATACTAAACTTTAACTCTTCATGCCTTTAGAGAATCCCTTCATCTATCAATCCCTTAACTATTAAAGAAAAAAGACTTCCTTGAAATTTGCCTTTGCCTCCAATATTGAGCGTACGACAGAAGCAGGTTGCTTCTCCTGACAAAACAGGTGGTTTCTAATTAACGCGTAGCCTTTTACGCGCGCACTCAGCCACTCCTAATGCATGCATTGCTTTTGTTCAGCAGTTTAAATGTTTACTGTGCGTCAGTCTGCATCAGCTTCAAAAAGAAGTCTCATCATAGCACAAATCTCAGTGTGTACCACTGTGACCCGTGTGAATAATTGTATTGCGCATCTTTTTCAAAGAGTGTATTCTTTCCAGCTATCCTCGATGCATGCACTTATGATTTATGTGATTTTCCCCTGGATGTATTGTCCCATCCTATGAGCCCCCTCATATTCAATTATTTTGATGGATCTTCTAAAATATCACAATTTTCAATAAGGAAATATACCCTTATTATGTTCCATTCCTGCAGGGTTGCCATATTGTTATTTTTCAATGCGTATCCCCGGAGAGTGTTGCAGTGTCATTTCTATAGGGTTCATTTCTGTCCAGTGGTTTATTCTATTTTTCATTGCTTTCAACGATATCAATATCAGTTCTGAGTCTCCCAGAGCATCTAGCTTATTTTTAACAAGCAGTATACTCTGTCAGATAAAAGATGTATCGCCTGCGACTCAAAAATGTCCATAGTAACAAGTGGCTGCAACTTAAAAATAAATAAATCAATAAGTTCAGTATATTTGAGCTACATGTTAGAATGATCAAGACTCAGTTTGATCCATGCAGCACGGTTTGGTTCAACATATAAAAAAAAGTACCCACTTGATACCTTAGGTCTTCTAAATGAGGTGAATGAGCAAAGTCAGTGATGATGCAGACATCAAGATGAAAGCACAGAGCTGGAACGGTGTCCTGTGTAACAACTGATAGCAGCAGTGTGCCTCTTGGCCGTAAACAGGAAAATGAGGTGACAGTGGGCACGCTATCACTGCTGCTGGAAGAAATGTAGATGTTTGAGAGTGTGGATAACAGAGTACGGTTGAAAAATACGAGTAACATGGGTACATCCTGCCTCCTTTATGATGGAGGTACGTTGTAAAAAGCTGCTCAATAGTACAGTTTTCCCTTCAGTCACCTGCACTTTTGAAAGACTTGAGGAGATACAATAGTTTTGCTGAACCTTTTATTTTTCAACAACTGAGGAAATAAATTTTAAATTTTAAGTATTCAGGTGTTTCTAATCCAAGAGCGACATTCAGACAGTAGGGGGTGTTTTATATTACACGGAAGAGTGAACCCTAAAGCCAGCTAACCTCCAAATGGTATCGTCTGAGGATGGTGTATAATTTAGAGTTAGTTTAGTGCATAAACAGCTGACACTGTCACGACTCTGTGAACACAAAAGAGTAAGAAAAACTTTGTTCAGTCAGTATCAGTTTAACTGCAGCATTTAGTACATTAATGTAGCCAGCTGATGCTAATCAAAGCCCCTATGATCAATGAAAGGGATCCCGCCAGAAGCAGCGCGGCACGATTAAGAAGTGTCCTAGAAGCAACCAGCCATCCTTTTTCCTCGGTGAAAGTTGCGGATAGAATCTATTTTGATGCTAAGCATCCGGGATATTAAAAAAAAAGAGGACTTTCATAGACTAATATCTTTGGAGGCTCTGCCACAACAGCTCCTGCAGCGTCTTCAACATGTTCAGCGAACTAGTTGCACCTTGTGCAGTCAGCGCCGATTGAGAAATTGCTTTGCCGCAGGAAAATTCCGTATGGTAATGAAAGCGCTTTTCATTCAGCTGAGCTGACATTAAGTATTTACAGTGGCATTTTCCAGAATACTGACCTATTTGTTTGGCCACGACAGAGAGGTGTGCAATAATACATTGCGAGCACTTGACAGGCTTTGAAAAATGTTGTATACTCCCAAATACAACACTGTAAATGCAGAATTGAATTCCGTGTGCCGTTTAATTCTTGTCGTTTGCTGAAGTATCACTCCTGATAGTGTCCAGTCATCTCCTTTGCACTGAGGAGCCAGTTACTTTTACAAAACTTTAACAGCACCTGACAGCTGCTGTACTGTGAAGTTCCCCTTCGGCTTCAGTCCAGTCGTTAGACATTCTTGCCAACTTATTCTACACTTTAAACTGCCCATGTCTTCAATTTTATAGCACATCTGCAAAAGCATCAGGTCTGAGCTGCACAATCAAAGCTTAAGGAAAAGTTAAAACTCACACTTTTAACTGAATTGGTTTTCTTTTAAGTTTTCCTTTTCCCTGTTTTTATCACATTAAGAATGGCTGACAATCTCTCTGTGATAACCAGCTCAGTATTGGCATAAATATTACATTTTTGAACTTATCTGCAATATTGATAAGTGACTGAAAAGCCACAGGTCGACAGAAAAGATGTGGAATCAGCTACTTTAGTGAAATGAAAAACTGTGATGATGCATGTGGCGATCGGTCATTTTACTTTTCTTCATGAGCCACAAATCCATCGATGCAATGCCTGCTGGGAAAGTATACATTAAGCTGTAAACACACAGCAGCAAACAAACAACGGCATATCGTATGAAACACATCAAGTGAGTCAGTAGCTTCCCACCATTTTCACAGGAAAAGCACAGTTACTTGTTTAATTTCATTTTTTCCCTTCTAAAGACCTAAGTTAGACTTTCCAATGACAGACTTTGGGGCTCTACTGTTGCCTGATTGGGCGAATCACGTGGCAGATCAAATTTGCGCCACATTTAACCAGTTTGAACAATTTCTGTTTTCACAGCAATCACAGATTTCATCAGTATGACTAAAATGTTCTGAAGTCTTTTTCAAAGTGGCACTGCTTAGGTCGGCCCAAAGGAACTTTGATCGTAAGTGCGGTTTACTTGGGTCAGCATGAACACAACAAACGCGCTGTCAGACTGCATTGCCGGTCGATAAGGAGCACGTTGACATGGTAACGGAACGTAAGGCCAGCAGTCTTTCAGCCACTTCGTTTACAAGCTGTTTAGTTCATATAGAGTGGTACAAACAAATAGTATACAAAAAAACTAAATAAAATGGCCGTGCGTAACTGTTGTGTGAACATGCTTTTCGTCTCTTCTCGTCAGGGCAGTTGTCATGGGAACGTGACCCTTTGCGATGATCGCTACTGACCATTGTCACGTGACTCGTGATGCAGCATTTTGTGATACGGTGACCACAACTGGAAAATAAAGCAGTGTCATTTGGTGCTCACCAATGCATGAAAATAAGCTAACTTTAGCATCTTTGAACTTGGCCTGCGTCAGATAAGAGCTATACACTTTAGAGCGCTGGAGAGGCTACTACTTAATGCGCACATTGCTCGTTTTCTTCCAAGGTGGAATGATTTTGAGCCTTGTCATAGTGTGGGGAAAAAAAATAAAAAGCACTATAGAGAGTAGTGGGATTGCACCCGTACCTCCGAATCTACGCAGTTACTTTTACATGTTACTCTTGCAGATTGCTTCATTTTTTGCCAAGAATGACACCCTTTTTTATTTTTCTATTAATAAAATAATTTCTTAAGAATAACCTGCAGTTATTACAGTTTACCGCCAACTTATTTTTAAAACAAAGGCGGCGTCATCTAAAAATGTTTGCCATGTGCTCATTAGCGTTTGAATATCTGACATATTTTGAAGACACTGATTTTGTTTTATTTATTTTAGGTCGATAATAATATTCTCCTCTGTAACTTTCTCATCAGTCCGGTTTTCATTGCAGATCAAAAGAAATCTGATTCTACAAGATGGCAGGCTCCGCGGAGAGATTTTTCTTCCATACACGTATGACTAACAAGGTTTGCCTCAAGTTGCGAGAACTGTTTTCATTTATTTTCTGCAGTACAAAGATGCTCTGAGTACACAGCATCTTTCCTTTAATGATCTCAAGCACACAGACGCGTGCACATATGCAACCCCCTTCTTAATATATGTCTGCTGAAGTGGTCTTTAATGAGGTGTGAACAGAAGACCACAACCCTCTCCCTCCCTGCCACCTCCTCTCCCACTCTTTCATCTTCCCTCCATCTCGGCCTTGACAGCGTCTGAAACAGACAGAGCTCCAAAGACGCGCAGCAAGCCACAAATCTGCAGGCGCGGGGTGGGAAGGAAGGAAGGTGATGGTAGAGTTAATGGGAGAGAACGAGGTCTCTTTTTTTTTTCTCTATTTCATTACTCTATCCCTCCATCCATCATCATGTGATCGCAGCAAGAGCAGATCACAGAGCCTGTGAGGGACACTTTAAAGATTTTCTTTCAGGCTGCTGCCGGCGTCAAGCTTTTCTGCGTTTCTGTGCGTGGGAACGTGTGTGTGATTGGGTGTAATGTGCTTATATTATGTGTAAGTTTTGTGTTCGCGGAAGCAGGTCAGGATGGATGCGCTTCCAGCCCCCCTTTGGCAAGAAGCATGCCCACTCCCACTCATAATAACCCACCCCAGAATTATGGTTTTGTTGTTGAACACCAGCCAGCTGTACTAATGCAGTTTGAGTTTGCGCGTCTGCGCGTGAATGTTTTTACGTGCCTTCCGGCGCGGTGAGATCCCACTGACGAGCAGCACATCAGCAACATGCCCTTGATTTGGATGAAGGGCAGTAGTTTTATTAGAGCTAAATAGTCTTCTCCCACTTTGTTACCTTCAGTTTCAAAATGAAACCACGATGGCCAAGAATCAACCCCATGTTCTCTCGGCTTGTTAAAAAAAATGCAGCGCAGCTTTGATTGCTTTGCACGGCTGGGATTTCACCTTCAGCTCATTTGGTGCAACCGGCAAATCAAAACTAGCCTTCGAATTACAATTGAGCAGAGACTCATTTCTAAAACCTCTCCAGGCATTCCTGTTCTTCTTTTCTTTTTTTAAAAAAATAAAAACACTAGAAAGACAGCCCTTTCCTCAGCTGAATCTACGGCACAAGTGAGAAAACAGCAGGATCCATTTAGAGAGACTCACTGGAATTAATTATTGTTGCTTAATAGCAGAGGTCATAGAGATCGAGTTGAGCTTTTCTCCAGATGAGCGTCAGAATTCCTTGAGATGTTCCCATATAACAGCTTTTCCAGTGCTCTCTCTGTCTCTCTCTCTCTGAGGATGATTTGCCCTCACACTCAAGTTTGATTTGATTTTAAACTCCTCAAACTTCTGTGTGCTGCTTCTCTCAATTTGGAAAACGCTGAACCTATGAAAAAGACATGATTAACGTTTAACAGCGCGATGCACAACATGCAACACTTCAGTGAAAAGGCCATTGTTAAAATATGCAATTCGTTTATATTCATGTAGAGCCGAAGCGCAGCATAATTCATCACGTGGAGCACCGCATAGTGAGGACGGATGCGGAGAAGTTCTCCTGAATGGAAAAAAAACCCTTTTTCTCTGTCAAAAGCTGCACATCTCAGCAAACATTTTTATTCTGAAGAGCCCCCCCGCCCACACTTCCCCGTGTATATGTTGATGTGTTACGGCTGAAAAATAACGATAAACTGGAAAGTTGTGTTTGTTTGAAGGCATGTAGAGGCGGCTCATCAGCGCGCAGCGGGATGACCAAGCCAGGGGGTCATTTAGACGAGTTCATGCCCATACAACATGGGAACAGAAGGAGGGAAATAATGCATGCTCGGCATTTTCCTCTGAGGTAATCAGGCTGTTTCGGCTGCTTTGTTTCTCAGCCACTCACAGATCAATATAAGTATTTGCATGAACATTTTTCCAGTTGTTACTTGGGCATAATCCAGCTTTATTAAGGTCTGGATGCAGATGTGGACTCTTTGGTGAAGCTATTAAGCACTAGACTGCTCTTATTAAAGTTTATTAACATGCATCACACATTTTGGTCTCCTGATGACTCATTTCTTAGCAAAATTGTCAATACAGTGTTTTCTTTTCTTTCTTTTCTTTTCTTTTTTTTTGTCATGAAATAAAGACCGTTCCTGTTTTATCAATAATGTTACCCTATGAGGTATAATTTTCCCACTCGTGTACAGTGAGCGTCGGCTCCACGTTTGATGCGATCCCCAGCTGAGTTTTCTTTTCATGTTTCTATAAATACATCCCTGAGCGCAGTTTTTACTTACAAAATTCACCGTTCACTTGGAGAAGGTAAACCATCAGAGGAAGAAGCTCTCTTTTTTTTTTTCTTTTTACGTCATAATAAACAAAATAATCGAAGCATACTTCATGAAGGAAAAGATAATGAGGGTAATGAGTTTGTTGGGAAAGGAGCAGTTCCCCATGTCCTTTTTTTGAATTTGTATCTAATAAGCTCACAGTTGTTTTGTTTTTTAAGTCTTCTACCTCCTATATGTGTTTAACGGCTGCAGACTTTTGTTTTTTACGTTTTGTTTTTCTTCAAAAACCTCATCTTCAACAGATAACGGACAATATAAGTTACTATCAATTCATTAAGCGCATTAAGCTCCCGTTTCCAAGTGGTGGTCTGAATTTATGTTAACTAGGAGAGGACGTTCAAGATCCCTGCAAAATGCTTTTCAAAGCTAGAAAACTCTGGTGGACATTGACGAGGAGTTAGCATCAACAAATATGAGAAGGTTTGTTTATTTTGGCGTCTTTGAGCCTGCTGTCTTTAACAATCATTAACCATTTTAGACGTATTGCTTAGACCTGTAACAGGTGGCAGAAAAACCATCCTAATTCTTTTTTTTTCTTCTTCTTCATTTCACTACAAAGAATTCATCCCAGTAGCATCATACACAGAAGAAATCACCTTTGGATGCCATGATTAGGCGTAAATGAATTCAGGAAAACAAAGCATGCGATGTAATTAGAGTGGTAACAACAAAAGGCTGTGTGTAATAGAATAATGCCGTCATCTGGGTTGTTTTGAATAAGGTTTGAATAGAACATAAAGTCAGTCCTTGCATTAACGTGATTGGTTCAGAAACAGCGTCTGCATCTTTGGAAATGGCTGTGAACGGGTATGACTGACCGTCCAAAAAACAAAAAAGAAGTAATAATCAGCTGTGTTTCATATCCAAGCGAACCTGCTTGGAGTCATATAAAGTTATTAAAAAAAATCTTGAAAAACAAGAATACTAATGAAAGCAAAAATGGTTTTACGTTGTGGATGTTTTGGAAGTAGCAGTCATCCATCAGACAGAATCTCGCCTGCAGAGACGAGCCCAGCAACATTAAATGGAGACGTTTGTGGTGGCGTCATAAAGCCTTCAGCTGCCATGTGCTGCATCATCAAGAAGCCAAATGGAGATTTACATTCCTCATGTTGATCCACTTAATACAGAAAAACAAGCCCAGGGAAAAAAAAAAAAAAGCTGTGCGAGGTGACTGTGTTTATATTGGCCTTGATGTTGTGTGATCGCGTCTCTGCCATTGTGAGTTGTTGCATCGGAGAACTGAAGTGTGAGATTCAGCATCTGTTTCAGTGTAAATCTGGAAAACTTTTTCTACTCAGCTCTCTCTCTCTCTCTCTCTTTTTTTTTTCCTCTCTAGGTTTAGCTCAATGATTACTGTTCCAGTCAAACCAAAACTCATTTGTACTGAAACAAGCTTCATCCCTTTGAGTATTTCTAAGCATAAAGAGAAAGAAAACTTCTGTGGTGCCACTTTGAAGACTCAAACCAATTAGAGAGCCTTTATAATGAGGAGCCTCTCAGCGTATGTCTTTGTTACACACCAACTGTCTAATTGGAGCTGGTGTATTTGGAAGACGGTTATGATAAAAGATGTTTTAATGTATCTGTGATTCACTTTAAAATCTTCATGTGTTGTTGTTTATTGTTGATGAAAATCCCATTTCTATAGTCGACTCAACCGTATTTAAGTCACGAGTGCAGCTGAAAAGCTGCGTCTCTTCCAGCAGGTCTTAATCTTTCAGCTGTTAATGATGTTTTACCTCAGGGCTTTACTAAAGTTTGAACAATGCCTGACTCGTCAGACTGTTGCCGTATATACAGCACAATTTGTATTCCTGTTCAAAGCCACGTCATACCTTAAACGAGGACTCAACTGCATTTGTGCTGAGGCAGCTGCTGCTTTGGACTGTGTGTTGATGTCTGAAGCTATAAATAGGTAATTTAGGGTCTTAGTAATTTATCCCTTTTTTTTTTTTCCACTGTCCACTTTTTTGAATATATCTCCTTGTATTTGTTCACATTTTAATGCAGTTTTTATGGTAGTCTATAATGAATAAATCCTTGTCCTTCAGTCCGCTGGGGAGAACGGTGGTTGAATTTAATGCGCTCTCTCTCTCTTTCTGCTTGTCTTTTTGTAGCACCTCTGACAGACAAGCCTCCGAAAATCCTTTTCCCTTCTGAGAGCCAAATGAGCATCATAGAAATGGCAATAGGTAAGGAAACTTGTTTGATTCCTCTGTCTGTCTGTCTGTCTGTCTATAGAGCATGTCGAGTTTTATTGGTGACATATGTCTGCTCGTCACAGAGGCTTTGCTTCACATTTCTCTCCAAATCAATCGAAGGTTTCCAGGTCTGTGGCTGCAAAACAACCTCCAAAATCATCACCCTCTGCAGGCAACACTTGTGAACAAATCTTTCTTGATTGAGCTCCTCAGTGAAGCCTTGTGGCTTTCCTCACAGTATTATGAATGTGGGGTAAGTTTTCAGGGATGTCCATCCAAGGACACCAACTGTTTTTATTGGTTTCCACTTGTGAATAATCTCAGTGCAGAATGCTGAACAAATTGCAATTATAACCTTTTCTACATTCATGTGAAGCAACAATTGCCTCTCCAAGACCGCAGCTAATGTCTTTCCCTCTTGGCATTGTGTTTACACACACCTGTATTCTCCAAACGGGTTTATTGTAAAAAAAATGTCTGATTTTGCAGAGGGACACACACTTTCATTTATTTATTTACTTTTTAATAAATAATGGTATGGTTGTACATGCCTGGAAGTAACTGACCACCTGAGAAACTGAGCTCCAGTACAGAGGAAAGGCCTGACCGATGCCTTTTCTCCTCCTGGCCAGCACCCCGCTTTCCTCTTCACTATATTTACACTCTTCATGGGCGCATCACGTGTGCAGCTTGTGTTTTCTCAGCTGTGAAGAGTCGGTACGTAATCGCTTCACATAATCTCCAAATTTATGATGCTAGCTAAGTTTCAAGTGATTCCCTCTGAGCGTGCCTGGTGTGCCCTTACCAGCTCTGAGAAGTAAGGGGCTCATGGGGAAATTCCAGCTTTGTGCCTTATTGGACGGAGGCACAGCTGTTGGTGGAACGGAAAATGGGTCATGATGGAGGGCCTCCTTTGAAGTAAATTTGTCATGGGCATTGAACACAACTGGCTCACCGAGGTAAAAAGGTGGCAATCAGAAAATAGACACAAATCACTGTAGCTTTAAACTGGTGATGGATAAAAGCCTCTGTGGCTGTTTTCGTCTGATTAACTTTTCATGGTGGATGATGGGGATTTTTAAACCCCATTACCAGATAGGTATGAGAACAGGCAATAATAGATGAACGGCGCGTCTTTACTGTACTCTACGCTGTGTCATCCTCTGAAGGAGATTTTCAGTTTAGATTTGCAGGCTTTCATCCCATTAGTTTAAAGTTTCAACTTTCCACGCACCCCTGCACATCTTCACAGGGTTTAAATTTTCTCCACAAACGAAGCAGCTCTGTTTATCCGCCCTCATGTGCTCCATCATCCACAGATAACGCGGTGTATTCTTACCAGTAGTTTTGGCATTGTTTCAATATTGTAATATAAAATGCAGAACCTCAAATGGCTTCATCTGACTAGTAATTGCAGGTGAGAGGGTGAAAACAACAGGAGGGGAGGATGGAAAGAGCTTTTCAAGCTGCTGTTGTGGAGCTCAAGGGAGGAACAGAGGGAAATGGGTGGGGGGGCAATTATTCAGTGAACACTTTTCATCCCTAGCTGCTTTTCATTTTTTCTCCTAATGGGTGATGTTCCTTGGTTATAACTGATCAAATTTAGAGTGTGAGATTAAAACATGTTGCGTAAATGCTGTCCTCAGTGGTCGATATTTTCTCTGTTTTCCTCGGTGGGAGCGATCAGATGCAGCTGGAGTCTGTAACGCAGCGTGACGCCTGACTGCACTCTCCCCTCGCTCTGTCGTGTGTCCACGTAAAATAAATGACTCCATTTCAGCCATGAGGACTGCAGTACAAGACCCGTTCCTCATAGACTTCTGTAAAAGTGTTTGTCCTTGTTGAATGAACATACCGGAAACTGCGTTTGGGGCTTTATTCGCTGGGCCTTTTTTCTGCCGCCTTTCCTGACAAGTTTGATTTGTTACCAGACCGTTTGCCATGCAGAGCTAGCATGTCAATTGCAGCCCTCTCTTCCCACCTGTCCTGACATTTTATTTTGCCTCAGATTGAATTTACGACCACCGCGGTGCTCCGTTTGTGATGTTATTCCTGAGAATGCGCTTAAGGTTCCCCTGTGATCTTGATTGGCTGTTCAAGCTTCAATCCCTTTCAGCTGCCTCCTTTCTTGAGATATCACACATCACCTGACACTTGACACCGCTGTGAGTTTTCTGAAATTGATGCAGACAAAACAAAGCGACGGCAACCAATCTACCTTTCTAAATTCGTCCCAAATTCACTTTAAATGTCAGCAAGAAATTCTTTTATCTGACAATCAGCCTCCCTTTTTGGATGCTGTTCTGCATCATCAGACTGAGATTTTCATGCACACAATGGCTGTTTTTTTTGAGTAATTCAACTGATTGAGTCTCTTCATTTCCTCCAAAAACAGATTCTGTTTTATTTTACCCCAGTCTACCACGAGGAATGTTAAGAGCACTTGAGAAGCCGGAGTGAATTGTAGTTTTCAGTTAACAATGAACCATAGCTCACAAATAGATTTTGAAAGTAGGAGATGGTCAAAGGTCGAGGATGCATCTCCCACAGCACCCAAAAACATGGGCTTTTACTCAGTTTAGCCGTGTCAAGAGAGACAAGTATGTCTGCATCTTTCAGAATGTATCTCTCCTGCTGCTGGACTGAGTGCCACATTTTCCTGTTCAGATTGAGCCTCAGATTGCACAAAGTTGTGGCCATTTGGGAACAATCAGTTTTTCCTATTTTGCTTGAAGGTTTGATGAACAAGAACTTAACAGGTCTGCTCAGAGCCCCGAGTAGCTCCAGCATATATGTACCTGAATGTCGGTGGTAATTTTCAGCACCACGCATCAGTCTTGCAGCTTTGCAAATGTTCCTGCAGGCTGATTTGAATTCCAGTACCATCATCCACCTCTCATCCTTTTGCGATGAAATCCTGAACAATAAAGTATGTCAGGATGACTATATAATTTTTGTTTTTAAATAGGTTAAATACCATCATGCAGCATTGTGCTTATGGCCACACAATTAGCAAAGGTCATGGGTCATTTTACGAAAAGATTAGTAATTTACATCATCCACCTACACGCTGACCAACGTATTTCTGATTTAAATACTATATACAGATTCCTAACCACAGTAGGATGGTGCAAAACACATTCTTTTAATTATAATCACCTCTCAGAAAGCCCTCCGAAAAAGCCTTTGTTCTACTTGGCTTTCCCATTATATCTTCTGGTCTGTGCGGCTTTTAAAGGTCCTCATTTGTTTGGTTGGTGTACAATAGCACAGTAAATTGGAAATTGGTCTTCAGACACTCAGTGGAAGGAGTTACATTGTTTAATCATGTGAACAGAGGATACCTCCGTTAGAACAAAAGCATCGTTATCTGGAGGGCCTGTTGCCACCTCAAACTAGAATTTTTGATCATTTGGTGGTGGTGACACTGTTGTTCTTGTACTGGTCAGCTTGATACACTGCTCCCATTTCCCAGACCCTGACGTCAAGCTTAACATTAAATCATTGAGCCTTAGTGCGTTCAGATCTTTTAGTATGTGTAGCTAATCCTCCACAGGCATAAAGATAATGATTGGTTTTTGCACCAGATAAACTGCCGTCTCTCTGATCTTTGAGAACAACAGATGGCTTTGAAATGTATAACCTTTGCTGGACTTTATCAGTCTATGTTTAATGATAATTATCCTGGAACATATTTCACCCTGTTCTAGTATGGATTTGGGGACCATTTTCCATATATTTAATGACCATCAGGAGGGTAAAGGCACATCGATGTGCTTGATCACATTCAGGATAAATACCAAGGACTGTGAAATTTGAAGCGCCTACAACTCATCAAAATCACATCAGTGATTTTTTTATTTTTTTTCTTCTTCTTTCTTTTTTTTCTTCTGGAGTGTAGTGGCTATTTACAGTTCAATCCCCAGACTCACAATGTGTCAATGTGGCCCTGAGCAAGACACCTGACCCTCAAGTTGTCCTTGATATGCTCATCATGTGTGATTGTAGAGAGAAAGAGCTGCAATCTCACCAATATCTGCCTGCGTAAAGTGCTATATGAGTGTTTATATGAACAAGTACTTGGGAACGCATTGTAAAGCTGTTTATAGAACCTACCGTAGGTTAAAAGGCACTACAAGTGTGGGCCATTCACCGTTTGTAAAACTTATTTATCATTGCACATTCCAATATGGATGGCAGGATGGAGACAATTTAAGGGAGCATATACAGCACATTAGAGGCAATAAATCAACTTAAAAAGGCTCTAAAAACCAATCCACACAGCTTTTTACAGAAGTGTGTCAAAAGTCTGTTTATGTCAGGGGTGTCAAACTGGTCCTGGGCCACATCATCACCATGGTTACCGCTAAAGAGTCGGTTATTCTTTACTTTCTTAGCCAGCTATGTTTGTCATATTTCCCGTCATTGAAATTTCACGAAATGCGCAGCTTTTATCATGAAATGAAGGCTTTTCCATAAAAATCTCAAATTTCGCAGTATAAATAAGTGTAATCGTAAAATCACAATTTGATGAAAATCTTTGACTGTTTTGTAAAATCACAAATATTACAAAATTGTGACTTTTTTTTAGTTAAAATTTCAATTTTTTTGATGTAAAATATCAAGTACTTTACAAAATTTTGACATGATCATAAAACTACAAATTTGATTTAATTTCAAGTTTTTGACCTAAAACCACAAATTTTTGTTATTAAAAAAGTTGGTTATGCGGAAATGATAAGTTTTGACAAAAATTTGCAACTTTTATTTACTTTAAAAAGTAATAATAGTAAGTAAACTTCTGCATTTGTTTGCTAAATCATGATTCTCTGTACCTCAGTACTGAATCAAACATTGAAATGTTCTAGTTTCAGTACGTGACTGTCTGTGTGCTCTTGTGGGGCAAATAAAAGAAAATGGCGAGGAGGACTTGAGTTTGATACGTGCGTCTTATGTAAATGTGGCAACGCATTCTTACACTCGTGTAGTCGTTTGAGGCAGGATCTCACAAACCGGGCGACACATTTTCTTTAGTTTCACAGACAAATTCAGCAACACCCTTCCATAATATCAAAACATCACCAAAACAAACATGTGATGGTTTGCCCACAATTTTACACCAGAATATGTGGAATGATGAATATTTTGAAACATTTATGATGTTTTTTGTTGTTACAATGCATGTAATTGTGATGGATGTTGTAGGAGAGAGGAATAACATCATGGGAGAGATGAAAACACCCTAAAACTAAAACTAGAACTACAAATCTGTTTATTCTTTTTTTTCTTTTCATTTTGTCATTAAAATAGGTCATCACATGTCAAAGTAACTTCATGACTTAAATGCTTTGTTTAGACCCACATTACATGAATCAATGCTGCCCTGTATTTTTAAATGTTAGAATATCAAATTTATTTGGGCTAGAATGTCCATGTCCATCCCTGCTCCTTTAATTAGACTTGGGACCAAAGTAACCCAAAGCAGACACTTTGGAGTATGAGTGCACCGTGTACGTGTGAGTGCACCGCGTACGTGTGATTGCACCGCGTACGTCTGAGTGCACCGCGTACGTCTGAGTGCACCGCGTACGTGTGATTGCACCGCGTACGTGTGATTGCACCGCGTACGTGTGAGTGCACCGCGTACGTGTGAGTGCACCGCGTACGTGTGAGTGCACCGCGTACGTGTGAGTGCACCGCGTACGTGTGATTGCACCGCGTACCTGTGAGTGCACCGCGTACCTGTGAGTGCACCGCGTACGTGTGAGTGCACCGTAACTGCAGAACATCAGTCTCCGCAACACAAGAAAAATCTTCAATAACACCAGAAAAAGCTATAGATTTGTCTTTGCTTTTGACCAAAAAAAGTAAAAAAAAGCCGCCAGGGGAGTTAGTGTGAAAGTCGCCAGCGTTAAATTATCAATGTTGTTTTTAAAATGCGTAAACACGTTAATAACTAATGTCCTAGAAAAAAATACATCAATAAAAGTCGGTTGTCCCGTCATACAGCCTCCATAAGGCAAGTTCCTGCCTGAATCAAGTGTCTTCATGTCCTGGGCAGTCGTTAATGTCGAACCGTGTTAAACTTTCGGCAGTGTACCTGCGCACCACTGGCATGTATGCATGCTTTTTCTGTGTGTGTGTGTGTGTGTGTGTGTGTGTGTGTGTGAACGAGAATGATCAGGTGAAAGAGCGCTATGAATGAACGGAACAATTTTTTTTTTTAATTCCCAAATTGCGTTGGCAGTTGGAGCTTGAAGTTGATTCTGTTGCACAGCGCCACGCATTAGTCTATGTGTGGGAAACCCTGATCACACACATCACTATAATGCGCACAACAGTCTTCCCTCTAAATGTCACAGGCACGGCAGAGCGCTGCATTGATGCCAAAGGTTCAGAGGCCCTGGGATCAATATTACATCATTTCTCTCAATTACAGCATATTTATTCCTCTGAAGTTATTGTACATCTGTGAGTGATCCTATCTGCATTCCTGGCAAGAATCCAGAAGAATCAAGGCCTTGAAGGGATGCAAAAACTGTAGGGTAAAGACGAATAGAGAGGAGGGAAGCAAATGGGAGAGAGAGATGAACGTTGTTGGAGTTTGGGCTAAGAGTCAGAGGAAAGGAGAAAAAGTGAGCAAATTCATTTAAGATTCACAGAGGGGATGAAATATGATGGTGTCTTACCTTGGGTTATTACAGATGAAAGTGGGTACAAGACGGCACACTGTCCCAAATGGTTAATATGTCTTCAAGTGTGCAGGTATAAATCCTGACTGTCATATTAAAAAGGCAGGGCCTGCTCGTGGAGAGGGGACGGTTCTCTTGGCAAAAAGGATGCCCCCATTAGTGTTTTACATGTAAAATAATGAGAGGCGCGGTCATGAGAGCTGATCAGCCTGCTGGACCAGAGAAGGATAATTTTACTCAGTAGCCGAGGTAATCCACTAGAGCGTGACCGCACGGCTGATACTGTGTTGGTGTTTTAGATCATGGCTGACCACAGAGGTCAAACTTTTTCTGTCACTGGAGCAGTGTTGTCAGGTCAAACAGAGGCTGCAAACTTGAAAGGAATTGGCCGAAGGCATTTGCTTTCTTTAGCACGAAGTAGCACGAAGAAACGATTAAAGCTCTTGAGATGTCCATGCCAACAATACATGTCATGGTTTAGTTTACAGAAATAATAAAATTCGATGGCTTAAACAAGCTCAAATTACTGTACACCTGCATGTCTGTTAAAGGTGTTTAAAAAGGAGATTTTAACCCAACGAGAAGAGCATGGAGCTTTCATAAAACAGTTAAAGTAGAAGCTAACATAATGCAGATAAAAGGAAAATTCATGAACATTTCTTTGTGATCTCTCCTCTTTTGAATTCAGTGTGATGACTTGTTCCTTTTTACAACCTTTTCTGCAGCAGTTCAGTTATGCTGCAGACAGTTTTAATGACTGGTTTTAAGCCAAACATGGTCAGCATTACCAACCAGCTCCGCTCTGATGTTTGAAAGAAGCAAATGTATATATTTAGTCCTACACAGGTGGTGCAAATATAAAAATGATGAAAGACTTTTCACCCTTGGGATGTGCATTTAAGGGGATAGATAAGGATCTTTGAAGACAAGCTGTATGTGGTGTTTGGACATATTTGTATAAGTCGGTGTTCCCTCGTCCAGGTCGTGGAGCACTGCTGCTCTGCATGTTTGAGATGTTTCTCTGATGCTAATGAACGAGTGGATCATTAACAGACTTGCACGTAGACCTTTATGACAAGCTGATGGTGATCCCTTCTTTTCTTTCTTGTCACCTTATTTTGAAAACTGCCATTCTGATGTTTTGTTTTGTTTTTTAAACAGGAGGAGATAGTGTATTTGGAACTATGATTGATGGTTGAGATACCTCTGCATTAATACTTAATCGTTTTACTGCATGTATGCAACTGCAGCTAACTATATACAGCAGGAATTGTGACATTTGTGGTGATTCAGGCTGTCACTGCTGCTGGAGAATATATGTCAGAACAACAGAAAGACTCTGTTACTCTATAAGCTCTGGGCTTCTTTAAAGCACAGTGTACGTTTAAGAGCTACAGGTCCAATTCCCGACACTTGTCTTCAGTTGTTCTAAAACACTGAAGTCTGTGCACTTTCCACCCTACTGCTGTTCTGCTTTTCTAATAGGTGGCATCTTTCTAGCATCTTCATGCAGATTAGCAACAGCAGCTGGTTTGGCAACTCATTCAGAGGTAGGTGTGACAGCTTGGCACAGAAGAGCCACCTGCTTTAAATTTAAGCGCACCTTTTTAGTGTGGGAGTTAAGCGCATTGATTTTCACGGCTTTACAGCTTTACCTCAACTGTTAGGAGACGGAAGAGACACTCATCTTTTAGTGTTTTGAAGAAAACCCTCTCCATTTTAATTTCTACTGCTGTTTCACAAACGTTTTCACTTTTAAATTTTGTTGAGCTGACGGCTAAAGGCAGGTTTGTTTTTCCGTTCCCACAAATCTCACGAGCATCTCCTCTAGGGTCCGGTGCATGGCAAACACTCAGCCAAAATGCAAACCCTGCAAACTTTAAACCACATCATCATTCTCTTGGCAGTGCAAGTGCGTTGCCTGGTTGAACTAATTGCCCTTGCTGTCTTTCCAGCCAAACAGGTGGCCATGTTGGTCTCCTTCTGGCTGCGTTCGTGTAGCTGCGTATCCAGGTTGGACAGAGATGACAGTGTCTCCTTTCTGCCCGGAGAGTGACCTTGGTTGGACGCTCCCCTTGCACTGTCTTTGGTCTAACATTGGCCTTATGGGCCAACTTTGATTGTGTCTGTGTTCTCGTGCATGTGAGAGAGGCGGGGGAGCGAGTGAGCATCCTCTGATGTCTGGCCAGAGAGCTATAGGGCCAGGATTACAGTCTGGAAGGGAGGGAGATGACAGCGGCAGCAAAACTTTGGCAGGAAATGCATAAGAACATAGAAGAGCAGAGATGCTGCAAATAATGTCACGGCGCAGCTGCTTCGCGCACAATCGCATGCGCATATTTACGCTGAGACAGGAAAACAAATGCAATATCTCCGGGACAAGCAAAAGCGGTGTAAGGCTCCCCACCTTCGCACTCACAAGCGCAATGGCCTTATGAAGCTTTTACCACCTCACACTGTCACCTCGGGGGATTTAAATGTGCAAAAGCTTGGTGATGTGGTCAGATTTGCCTCCCGCCTCACAGTTGCAGCATTCGCCTACTTCATGTTGGTCCTTTGCATCTACAGCTGTGGTCCTGTGTTTTGTCCGTAGGCGGCTGTGCTACTGGGAATAACTGTGTCAGATGAAGCGATGTATATATTTGTCTCGTAAATGCTTTGACTCAGGCAACACCTTGCTTTTAGATCATGGTTTTAGAAACACTATAGTTTTGTTTTTTGTTTTTTCCTTTAACAGTAGGAGGGATTATGGCATGCTGAGAATGACCCCTGACCTCTCTGCAGACCAGAATAGAGCGGAATAAAAATGAACAGAAATGTATACAGCAGAGAGCTGCATCATGTAATCTCTGACGCCTCCTGACAGCAAGCATGGTAGCATTGCTTGGAACGTTTGGTGGTGCTCTTAGTAGCTTTCACGCACTCTGTCAGCAATTAATCGTGCCCATCTATGTAATTTTTCAAGCCACGCTTGTGTTTTCATTCGGCAAATGTTATAATTAAAAGTTAACATTCGCAGATTAAAAGTTGCCACCAAATTGACACTTTTTTCTTCATCTAAATTTGACACAACTTCTGCACTTCCAACCAAACTCCACTCATATATTTTTTTTAAATTCTGTGTGCAGTACATAGAGACTGAATGTGGTAGCTTCTTGTCAAGGAATAAAAATAATCCGTTGTTTCAATAGTTTTGGAAATTGGAAGCCACTTTTATTTCCAAAGAAACGAGACACAGCCTTTGATGCTCGCCACATTATTACACTCCAAATGACATACCATCAACATCACACTTAAAAATAGAGCAGTGCCACTCTGCATGCCAGCTGCAATTGTTAGGTGTCATTTTCTTCCAGACAAATTGAATCAATTCAAACATTAGTGTGCAGTTGGGACGAAGCTCATTATGAGCAGACAGCTCCTCACCACCATCTCAGAATCCAGGGAAGTACTCGCCAGTGTGAGATTCAGAATGGTTATTTCGCTGTTCAATACGTTGCTCCTGGAATGTACCAATATGTTTTCAACAATGAACCCAAAGTGCCCAGATAGTGTTTTATTGTCCCGTGATTTCATTTCTCTCCTTGGTTCCTGATGAGAGGAAGCCACAGCCGCTGTGCCAGCTGTCTTGGCAGCACTCGAGTTTAATCTCTGAGACTCAGGCTAACCATAACAAGCACGCCTCCCTCTCTCCTGCAGCAAACACAGACCAGACTGTCCACTGTGCCTGTCAAGCACAGGCAAGTTAAAACATATTGAGCGTCCTTCCTTCCACACTGTATTTATATTGATTTCAGTGTTGACAGCAACATAGCTTAGGAAGTGGGCTTTTTTCTTTTTTCTTTTTTAAGAGATGCACATCAGAGCTGCTCATGAAATGAGTTGAAAACGGATTCATCAATAGATTTTCTCTCATTTTCTTTAATTTCTTTCATTCATTTTTCGGTGCAATTTTGAACTGCGCATGTATCTTTACTGCACATTCTGGTGATCACCTCACTGTTACCCCCTTCCTCTTCCTCACCTGTCCTCCATGTGCTGCAAATACTGCAACATCCAGACTCGTACGCAAGGTAAACTGTTTCTATTCCTGTCGTCCAATCACTGGCCACTTGGTTAGGTGCACCATTCTAGTACCAGGTCGGATCCCCTTATTTAGGGCCGCTTTAGGGACCTTATCCTACATTGACATCATGGCTTCAAACAAATGCTGCAGATTGGTTGGCTGCACATCCTTGATATACCGCCGCCTTTCACAGGTTTAAAACTATTGACTCATACATGACTTTGTACTACACATTAAATTTAAAGTAATTTTTCTGGGAATTAATAAAGTAGAAAGTTGTCCTAATTGAAGTAGTCATCAGAAGATGGGTACATGGTGGTAATATGAGAGAGAGACAACAATACTAAGGTAGAGTTTGATGTTTAAAGCATGCTCAGATAGTACTAAGAGGTCTAAAGTGTACCAGCAGCGACACCTCGTGCGGTCTTACGCTGCCGTGTCGCATCAGCTTAAAACTTATTTGGATACTTTGGTTGTAACAAAAGATTATTGGAGTTACTACAGTTTTTCCATCGTCTCTGGCCAGTCCAGCTGCTCTGCTCTGAACTTTGGGATCATCAGCGCGTTTTCACCCGGACGACTGCGTCCCTCTCGTTTTGGACGTTTTTTTTTTTTCTCTCTGTAAACCCCGAGAGACGGTCGAGCCCTGCGATCCCTGGCAGATCAAGTTTTTGCAACGCTCAGACGTCTTCCACTTCAGCAACCACTTGGAGTAAACAAGTTGTTGGAGTCCGCCGCCTCCAAAAGGTCGCCCACATTATGTTTTCTAATCAAAAATAAATAATTAAAGAAATAAGTTGGCCCTTGAGGCTGTCAAAGTGTAAAGGTGCTGAATAAAGCTTGAAAAAAGACCCAGAGGAGCACATACCAGCTTACACTCACAAAAATCCCACCAACAAACATCTGGTGGGTGTTTTTTTTTTTTTTTTTTCCTCTTCTTTTTATTTAGCAGCTAGAACTTCATCTGGCCAAGCTTACTTACTGTATTCTTGCTTTTCTACAGCAAAAACAGATTTTGAAGTGGCAGCATCTCATAAATAAACCAATTTTAGAGGAAAATCATCACCGAGGCACACTTGTATTGATGCCTCTTGGGAGAGTCATACTTGCATGACATTTATCCCTAAATGTTCGCTCGATATTACACCAGTTTACACAATCAACAGTTTGACTCCTGTAAGTGGCAGGTAGAGGAGATAAGTAAGGTTTTCCCACGATGAACATAATTAGCTTCTTTCATGAAAGAAGCAGGTGGCACCTTAGATTCTGCAAACTATGTTTTTTTTTGGGGGGGGCTTTGTGAAAGAAAAGTGGCACAAACAAATCAACACCAGGCAGTTTCAGTGGCCCCAGGCTGTCAGCATGGGTGCTGCCAAGTTATCCCTATGTTTGTGTGTTTTCTTGGGCACATACGAAGCTGGGAATGTTTTCTGCTCCTGTGCAAGCTGTGCATTTCTAAGTATGCGGACTGTCCCAGTTTATAAGGCCCAAAGGTGTGACTCACAACAGCCACAAAAGCCTGACGCGAAGTAGGAGCGTGCACGGTCATGTGTACGAGTGAGAAGGCGAAGCATGCCTGCTTTTCATGAGTGTGTCTGTGTGCACAATCACTTTAATGTGAGTAAAAATAAAGAAGACAAGCACAGTTAGAGTGATTGTGAACCATGGGGGGGTTGTGCTAATGCTTCCCCAACTGCACCCGGTGTCCTTGAGAGCGCGCGCACAGATAATTCAGCTGCCATTTCCGTGAGTTGATACAGCAAATGCATTCAGCTTCCATTCATCATTTCTCTTGTCACAATTGTGTATTCTGTGCATGTGTGTGTGTCCTTTGTCGTCCTCGGCGTGCTGTCAGGTTTGCAGTCGTTCTTTCTGGTACTCCAGACAAACCCGTCTCAGCTAATATGCAGTAGCTGTCGCACTGAGAGCAGCTGTGGATTTTCCAGCTGAAGCTTATGCCCACAACACTTTGTTGTTATGCCGATGGTACGCTGTGATGGACTGGCGACCTGTCCAGAGTGTACCCCCGCCTCTCGTTCGATGACAGCTGGGATAGACTCAGGATAAAGTGGGTGTACCGATTGGATGGATGGATGTTGATACAGCAAATGGCTAAAAGACTAATAGAGACAATAATTAATGTTAATTTCCCCACTCATTGTTTGTTCAGTTAAAGCTTATAGTTCATTAGTCACTGTTAAATACAGTTTACATTACTATCAGTGTTGTGCAGAAAACTCCATTAGATATAATGAAGTCCAATTTCTGCATGCTGGACTAGCTCCAAGATGGAGCAGAATAATAGAGCAGTGATACATGTAGCTACTTAACAATATTGATAAACAGTAACATAATGCATCACTTTTGGCATCTGCGGGTGGTATAATGAGAAAACTATTGCCGTTGCATTTTACTGTACTTCCTATGCTCAAAATGCTAGCTCATCCTCCAGTCGAATAAGAGAAAGGCAGATACATGCAAGGAACATGTCACTTTTTGAGAACTTGACTGAATCTGGTGATGGGTTTTGCACTTCCACTGTATTGATTTTCTTTTTTTCTTCCCTCCCTCCCAACCCTCTACCCCCACTGCCTGATGGGCTGTCAGGACTCTTAACATTTGAACTTGGCCTTTACCAGATAACGTTGGTGCTCATTTTCGAAAGCTGGGTAATAATGTCAGTTAAACGTCAGTCACGCTGGGGGGGGAAAAAAACAAAAAAAAACAAAAGACTGCTGTTAAAGGAGAAAAGTTTAACTGGGGTGAAGGCATCATTGTCTGTCGCTCAGAGTACTCGTCTCCTTTGTGCCTTTTTACACTTAGGTTTGGGTTGTGTTCATACCTGACTGTAGTTCCTTTAACCTTCATGGTAAAAGTTATCTCCACAGAAGTTCAATACCTGTCAGTCATCAAGCACGTGTAAAATGAACTCAGGCATGTGGACCTCCAAGGTTTGGCCTTGAATAAGAGCGTCTCCATTCATAAATACACAAAAAAACACTGATTCACTGAATAATGTTTTATGCTGGATTTTGAAGTATGAAACTCAACGCCATCTAAATATTAACTATAAATAAAATTTTGAAGCTTTGCTTGGTATTAAAAAAACCAGCCAAACTTGAACTATACGCTCAATCTGACAGCTGTTCCACCCACATCTGTAGAGTACCTCTGCATGTCAACTCATGCGTTTGGCGAGAGGCTCCGAAAACACGCAGGAGATCCACGTAGCAGGGAAGATCGGAAAAGCGGGGCGGGGGTTAGACAAAGTTTTATCAACCAAAGAGGCTGCTTTCATATTACAGCATAATGGTATTAGTTCACCTCACTTAATGAGTCACATCATTTCCTGTGTGTTTATGGGGTTTTGGGGGGGAATTAAACCATATAAAGGAATGATTGCTGAGTTAATGACCAGTTCTCAATATATATTACCATTGCCTTAAGCATGGAGAGAAGAATAAGAGGTTTTCCTTAACTAATGCATGAAAGTGGGCAGAAATATTAGCACAGCTTTGCAGAAAAGGTTTCACAGCAACAACCAGACTTTAAGGAAGTTCGACTCATTCTCTTCATTCTTTTGTTGTAAGCAGTGAATGCTTTAACCTCACCTTTACATGCATATGGATGAATTTCTTTCAGTTGTCTGTATTTGCATCAGAACGGTGCTTGTGCAATATTTTCCCTCAGTCAGATTTGCATAGATTACCATGAGGAGTTTTCCTTTTGCATTCCTCCTCAGGTATTATATGAATTCTTAAGAAGAAAATGTTGGTGCAAATGTGAGAGCCAGGGCTTTTTTTGATTGACCATGTAGCACAGCTCCCAGGCTTTTAAGGTTTGTTCTCCTTTGGGTTATTTTTGGGTCTGATTTTATTAATTAAATTTTTTTTTTGGAATTCAACTTTTTGTCTGTCCTACTTATTGTATTCCCCATAGTGAAGTCCAAGCCTTTTCCCCTCCCCTCTCTCTTGTTCTCTGTGTGCAGACTGTCCCCTCGCTCGCTGTCCCGCTCTTTTCCACTCTCGTCTCGGCCATCTGTTCATGCTTGTGGCATCTCACTATCTGTCTTCTCTTCTCGCCATATTTCAATCTTCTCATCTCATGAACTGTCCTAACATTTTATCCATCCTCCCTCTTGTGTAGTTTTCTTTTTTGCTGCTTTGCCCATGATTCAGTCATGTTTAAAAAAAAAAAAAGTTTTATAGATACTGCAGAAAATAAAGTGATGTATTTCTTAAAATACAGCTTTTGCCTCTTTATGAGTTTTATCAGAATTAGCATGTTTCAGATCATCAAACAAAGCAAAGTTTTAATGTCAGAGATAACCTGAGTCAATCCAAAATTCAGTTTGTTTTTTGTTGTTCTCTTAAAGATTTCCTCAGCTCTAGCAGTCTTTATTGAAGGTAGAGAGTGACAGGAAAGGGCAGAGAGAAGGAGGGAGACGCGCAGCAAATCGTTGACGAGCCGGGAGTCGAGCTCGTTACCAGCTGCTTGAGGCTATGCCTCGTCCGTGGTCCGCCCGCCTCACCCACTCGACTACGCAGCGGCCCCAAAATTCAGTTTTTAAATGATAGATTTCCTTCTTTAAAGGGAAACAAGCTATCCAAACCAACCTGGCCCTCAGGAGAAAACCCAATAGCCCCCTAAGCCAAATAAATACCAACAACAACTGCAATCAAATGTTTATGATAAGCGCTAGGGTCTTATACCCTACTGAGGTCCACTCTTCTTTGCAGAATTGTTGTAATTCAGCCAGATTAAAGAGTATTTCACCATAAAAAGGTACCACAACATCTCAGTTGGATTTAAAAACAGATTTTGACCAAGCCACTCTAAGACCGTTTCTTTTTTTCTTGCTTGTTAACTCAAGTGCGCTTGAGTCAGAAGTCAATGACTAACAGCCAGACTTTCTCCTGCAGGATTTTCTAGAAATGAACAAAAGTTTTTTTGTTTGTGTTTTTTTCGCTGTCCTGGTCCTGAATCAGCAAAGCGGCCTGAGACCATCACTCCTCCACCACCATGTTTGACGTTCTTTTCTTTTTCTGAAATTCTGTTCGTCAGTCCACATAACATTTCCCCAAAAGTCTTGGATCATCAAGATGTCTTTTGGCAAACGTGAGACAGCCCTTTATGTTCTTTTTGATCAGCAGTGCTTTTATGCCCATGGGTAGCACTTTTGCCCGTCTCTTTCCTATTGTCGAGTCAAACACTCGCCTTAAATGAGGAAAGTGAAGTCTGCAGTGCTTTTTAGATGTTGTCCTGGATTCTTTTGTGACCTTTTGAATGAGTTATAGATGCACTCTTGGAGTAATTTTGGTAAAGGTGCACCACTGTTCCAGGTTTTCTCCATCTGATAATGGCTCTCACTGTTGTTCGCTGGTGTACCAAAGTCTTGGAAATTACTTTGAAAAGGCTTTTCAGGCTGATGATGCCAGTTACTATGTTTCTTATGTGTTGTTGTGTGTTTTTATTTATTTATTTATTTAGATTGGGCATGATTTGTTGCTTTTCGAGGTCTTTTCACCTTCTTTGTGTTGTCAAGACAGGTTCTAAGTGATTTCTTGATTTTGGCAGTAATCAAGCCTGGGGGAGGGGGTGGAGTCATCTAAACTCATCTTTCCAACAAAAAAAAGTGGGTAATCACAATTAACACATTGACACGGGGCCAGTTTGGTTTGAATCTATGTATTTCTTCACCTTAATAAAGGAAATCATCTTTTTGTGAGTGTCCGATATTAAAATTAGTTTGATGATCTGAAACAGGTAAGTGTGATAAAACGGCAAAGACAGAAGAAATCCATACGAGGATATTTATTTGCATGGTGAGAGGGATCCCTTTTGTCTGCAGGATACAGGTGTTGTTTTCTTCTCTAGAGCTTCTGTGGATTCTACTCCAGGTGCCGACCGCGAGTAAACCTCGTAGTTGCACTTTTAATCAAATATTTTAAAAGTAACAGATAGAAGTTGACATAGCGGTCTATAACAAGGTCTTCTCTTGGCAGATAAGAAAAAAATTCAAGCTATATCAACAAATAAAAAGTATAAAATGAAAGTGAACGCTGGTCATTTTTGTTTCACGTTTAATTGACGGAAATGTATAAATGCAAAGATGTACTGGAGCGTTCTGTGCGCTCAGTCATCTGAGCACCTCAAAAGCGTGTTGGTCGTCTCAGCTTTTCAGCTGGAAAGGATGGAATATGCTCCAGATGCGTCACGTGACCATGTCGGCCTGAGCTGCAAAATCCACACAACAAGCAAGAGCGAGACATATCTGTAACGAGAGCCTTACAGATGCGTGGGGCTCTCACTACGCTCTCAGGCAGAAGGAGAGCCTCACTGCCACTGGAGAACAACATTTTTATTTATTTTTTTTTAATTCAGTCAGAATCAGAATCTTCCACCTACACCGTTTGTTACAGATATGTAAATTAAGCAAATACAGTGAGGGCTTGTTGGGGGTTTCCTGCCTTATTGTGGTCCTATGAGCTTTATGTAGAGTGGGCTATAATGCACTTTGCACCATAAAGGTGGAAGATAAAATGATCCTCATGTAATGGTAAAACATAACACCAACCATTTTGGGGGAAAAAAAATGTAGAAATCTATTATTTGTCTCTTAACATGTAAAATTGTCTTTCTTTTTTTGCCTAATGTGAGACATGAAGCTCTGATTGCCACTAAGGGGGTACACAGCAGCAACTATCACTGATTAATGTTGTTGGATGATGCCATCAGACGCTTTACAACCTACAGCCTGCAGAAACTGTTGCCATGGAGTGCCCCCCCCCCCCCTTTTTTTTTTCCTTTTCAGTGAAAACAGTGAAATGCGGTCAACGCCTGAAGCCGCATAACAAGTGCACCAGCTTACATAAAGGGCAGTACAGTATACAATCTGAGCATCTTATCTTTGAATACTCACTGTGCGTGTTTGAGTACAGAAATACATGTACACCGTTGCACGACGCTGCATTCAACTCTTTATTCTTGCATTCTAAAACTCATTTGTGTAACGTCTGGTTTATGCAGTGCGGAGTCTTGACCTGCACATTCTGTTGCCTAGAAATAAAAGGGTGCTATTTATGTGTTACTTTGCTGCTAAAACTCAGTAACAACCAGGTCTGTGTGTGGTGTTTTCTCTGTCAGAGGGGGCTTTTGAAGGCTGTGAAATCTGCCTGTCGGCCAGATGCATTTGTGTCATGTGGGATTAACTGAGAGTCACGTTGTGTAATCTCATAAACTGTGTGTGCTGCGTATACAAATGCGCGCATGTGCGCTCGCATTCATGTGCGAGGATGGATGCATCTGTTTGACCTAAATTGAGGTGATTTATTAAAAGAAGTGCAGATCATAACTCACAAACTTCCTCGTCGCACAGTAACGCGGGCTCTGACTTGCTTACAGTCGCAGACCGAACATGGTGGTCGTGCCAGAGTCAGAATCGATGGCAGCCATGATACTTGTCATTTTTTACAACACAGCCTATTTACACAGGGACAACAAAACTTATCTTTGTGCATACATAAAATTCCCCTCCCTGCACTTAAACTTTCATTTGCTCTCCTCTTCTGGCTTTCATGCAGCTTTGCACGCACACTCGTCCACCTCTTCCTCCTCCTCTTTTATTGCTATCTGCAGCAGCATTAAGTCTCTTTTGATCAGCAAGGGGTAATCATCAATTACACGTGCAAGTGCAAATGCGCGTACAACTTAATGGACTGCAATTCCGCTGGATTTAGATGCGTTGTTTTCTGAAACAGTTGATAGTAATTACGGCTCCATTTTGTCACACACTGTGAAAGATAATGGCGCCCAATGTTTGTCCGCAAGTCTTTGCAGCAATTATGGCTCAGTGTTAATCAATTTCACCACAGAGGCGAACACAATGGAGAACAAGGCTCTTACACAACTGAGGTCATGAAACAATAAAGCAGAGATGAAAGAAACTTAGCAAAGTGTTGTTGCACTAGAACCGAAACACAGAGGGCTTTCAAGAGGTGCTAAATGTACACTTTAACCACCAAATGTGTTGTATTCAGTGAAAGATTCCCTGTTAGCATAATTATACATTATACATTAAAGGTAAAGTACGTTTTTCTTTTATGAAAATGGCCTACCTCGGAGGCTCAGACCCACAGCTTGACCCTGAGGTGTCTCCCCACATCATACCGGAGGGTCTCCATCGCATTAATGGGCTTTAAAGCATCATTACAGCCTCTGTGACTTTAGCTAAAACACGGACAAGGTCATTGAGCGGAGGTGTTCTGGTGATGCTGAGTGTCACAGGACACTGATGTCGACAGCGTTGGAGGAAGAAGTTCAGCATTAATCAAGCAGCAGAACAGAAAATATGGGTTCCTTTTAAAGACAATTATAGGCACCGATTAAATGAGCGGGTCTTAAGAAGGCTCATTGTGCATATTGATTTAGATTGATCTGGTCATCTGTGTTACTTTGATACTCTCTCGAGAGTGAGTCTGAATGCTCTATTCTTCATCTCGTAAGGTGAACATTTCAGCCGTCATGCTTTGAACCTGATGGGTAAATCAGACATTTGGGATGGATAGCTTTAACTGATATTCTTATACGAAGAAGAAAAAAAAATCCACTTTCATGCCATCATTCCAAGGCAATTTCATCCTTTTTTTTAAAAAAAAAAAAACTTCCTTCCTTCCTCCGACTCCCCTCTATATCGAGCACGTTTCAGCATGTCTTAAGATCGACATGTTTGATGTATATTGTTTCAGATTCAGCCCCATTTAGCATCCAGGTCAGCCAAGCAGACTCCCAACTCCTCCCCCCATATGAAAAGATCAAGATGAAAATCTAATACACTGTTAACCAGCTACAGGAATGTTTCAGTCTATAATAAGACATTGCAACAATCTAAATACCCTTTCATTGCAACTATTTCAAGTAGTGTTTCTGCTTGTAGATATAATGGCAAGAAAATGTACGTGAACCCTGCAGAATTAATTGGCTTTAAAAATTATTTTTCCAGAAATTGTTGCTCCATCTATATGGAGTTCTGGGATCTGGAAAAATAACTAAAAAGATCCACTTCTTCGGCCGATGTTTATCAGATGTTATAATTAGCGGGCCGATGTCTTATGTGTGTTGTTTGGGATAGCGCTGTTTGAATGGTTTAATGTGATTGCCATATGAGTAAATCATTTTCCACGTGGGGTGCGTTCTGATTGGCTGAAACAAGGTATGTAAAAAAAAAAAGCATGTCAGGGGAGTCTCAAAATTCATGCACAAATGCAACAAAGTCCACAGACAAGAAGCTGTTTGTAACTATTGAGACTGTTCTAACTCCATACATTTAAGTCAGAATGGTCGACAAACTCAACGTGTTTAAGATTTATACAGTTTTAGTTTCTTTACAGTACAGCTTCAGGTAAGACACATGTGTGGGATGTCTGATGTGAATGCCTCTTTGGAGTCAACCTGCAGCATCACGTCAGCATAGCAAACCCACATCATGATGCTGCCTGCACCATACTTCAGCATGGTGATGATGTTTATAAGATTTGCCCTTTTTTTTTGCTTTTTTTTTGTCCATCATATGTCACCTACGAAGACAACCCATTCACCTAAAACTTCAGCTGAACAAACGGGACTGTTTCTCTGCACACAAAGGACTTATGAATCAGTATCACTGTGTCCACCGTGCTAGCGTCTAGTGTGGTTGGAAAGTAGGATTTCACGTAGAGAGACGGTTTCCTGTAAGTTTAATAGGCTTTCTCTATCAAACAGTTAGGCTGGCCTCTATGGTGCAATAAAGTAAAGCGTCTCATTGGTGCGGGTGTGCCAGAATCATTGCTCGGTTCAGCGAACATACTGAAATAGCATCGCAACACACCAATAGCCAACAGCGAACATGGCTCAACAAGTCCACAGAATGACAGCAAAGCAGATCCAGTAGGCTGTGATCTTGTAGCCACTGTCATGATGTCAGCATTCGTTTCTAGTCCCAGCGTGCTATAGAATAAATAGTCTTAATCAGACATACATTGCATGTGTCATTCTGTCCCTCTTCGGTGCTGTTCTCTGACCCACTGCACCACACCCCCCTCCCGCATGCAGCTGCGCAGAAACCACACCCCGCTACCACAATGAGAATTAACTAGTTGTGTCTAAATTTAGCTACATTGTGTTTGCATATTGTTGAGACACAATGAAGGTCAGATTTTTGGGCAGAAATTAATGGAGAGAAAAAAAGAAAACAGTAAAACACAAAGAGCTTCTTGCCTGTAAACTAATTAATACATAATGATTTGTATTTTGTTGATGAAAGCTTTAAATGAAAGAAGAAAAGAATGAACACTGTTGGTGGAAACTGTTGACTCTTAAAGTGAGTTTTTCTCTTCCAAGAAAGCCTGTCGGTTAACACTGAACACCGAATCAGAAATTCTCTGTTCAACTTCAACATTAGAAACACAGATGCCTCAGTGGCAGCAGTTATGGTGGGCTGTGATAGCTGTTCAATTATCTATAGCCACAGGTAGAGGCTGACGGAATATGAAGGACTTTTCTATCGAGTGGAGTACACCCAAGGACAGAAAATTCAGATTATCCCTGGTTTTCAGTAGCAGGGTTATAATCTCATAGCTCAGGGGGTATGGTTCAGTCATGGCTTGGTGATCTAATGCAGTCCACACTTTACAACTGCATTACAGTATGAAAACATAGTTTGTCATAATGATAAGGGTGCAGCAGTGCCTGGGGTTGGTCTGCTAACTGTATGAGCCATGCGTAATTTGATGTGACACTCTGGGCTCTTATTGTGAAATGGAAGGGCAGTACAGATTAACTTTAAAAAAAAAACATCTAATTTGACAGTTAAGCTTTCAGTAGCCCAATAAGCAGCAACATATTCTCTGCAGAATTACACTGCATAATCCATTTGATCTGAAAACTTCCAGTCACCAACGTTCCTGATTGTTATGGAGCATCTTCTGTTCCATATTGGACAGATGAGATTTTCTACCAACATTTTTTTGCAGTCTCACCAGCAGAAGCACCATGACAACGTCTGTTCAAGAGGTATCCCTAAGGCTTTTTTAAAATTTTTTTTTTGAGAATTGAATAGCAAGGCCAGAAGTGTGTCATTGATTCTTGAGACTGACTTGTAGCTCTGTGTTCAGCCTCAGCTCGTCCTTTCTTCTGGAACATTCAGCCTCACATTTATTGAGAAACAGCTTCACATCTGAGGAAGTGACTTGTTACGAGCCAGCTCTCGGACGATGCAGTGCAGCAGTCGAGGGACACCGCAGGATGTTACAGGACCCTGGGTAATATCTGCTGAGTGTAGATGACTTTCCTTATTGAATGACTTGGCAGCGCTCTGAATTTAGTGCTGTAGATCATTATTATTTATCACATCAATACTATGACAGCTCTATAGCTTCCACTGGTGCCTCAGTTGTATATTATATTGAATACCACACTGAATTTTTTTGGCTCTGCTTGTGGTCAGAAGTCTCCCTCTGTGTGTTTTTGATTTTCTTTTTAATATCTTAGATGTTGGAATTAAATCCACATTGATGGGAATCTATTTGGCAAACAGTGTTAATTTTAATGCCCTGCAGTGTCGTTTCTAATTTGGGGTGGGGGATATTGCTGCAGAGTTATGGTTTAAGTAGATTCTTAGTGCTTTAGAAATGTTGAGTTTTTTTTTTTTTTAGAAACCACTTTTTTTCTGAGTTTTTTTTTTTTTTAATCAGAAATGCTGCAGCAAAGTGAAATTTGGCTGCAGTTGTCAATTTAGTAGCACAAATGCACTGACAAATTAAACTGTGCTGAAAAGGGCTCTCAGCTGAAGAAGCTGTCTTTGGACAGAGCAAACAAACAACAAAACAGACAGAAAATCAGTGTTTCAAAAGTCTGATGTGTCCATGTTTGACAGCCCATGATGAGAGTTCACAATACCGTCTCAAAAGTTTTTGGCATTCACATAAAAATGGTTAAATGCATATAAAGAATAATAGTGTGTAATATATAATGACAGATAAATTGTTAGTTTACTGCAGTCTTGCTTATTTGATCAATAATTTAGGGTAGAAAAATCAAGATATTGCTTTTTAACTGACATGAATGCATACTTTCCTGTGCCTCTGAATTCGGTTGTTTATATGAAAGATTTTCACAAACATAGTTCATATAATAGTACAGAATCATGTTTCCTGTATATGATCTTTCATTTCAGTCTCTCACGGGGAACCGTTGCAGTGAAACGTCTCTCTTTGTGACTTTGGAACCTGCTTACTAGTTGGCGTTTGGTCTACTTTTTTGATTTTTGGCAGCCTATGTAAGCGGCATTTCTTCTGTCTTTAGAAAAGAGGATCCAAAGAAAGCTGTGTCAGCCTAGATTATACAATTTAAATGCTCCCGGTTTTGTCAGAGCTCAGGTATGGTCGTCTTTGCTGCTAATTTGCAACTGCAGATATGCATCAACTGAGAAAGCAACTGTCTTAAGTCTGTCTTGATACATGAGAAGTAATTGTGTTTGTTGTTGCGCGTATTTTTGTTTTATTTTTCCCCGTTGTGAATTGATTGAACGGTCCCCCTTGAGAGAAGAGGTGGGTGGTAAGGCCAAGGATAAACAAACATTAGTGATTATTGGAGGAATCCGCATGAATAAAACCTGATTGAGAGTGCAGGTAAACAGCGGGAACTGAGTTTGTGTCCACTGTTTAATCAGACTGAATGCTGCTGCAAGCTGTCTTCGTCTGCTAAGTGAAATGGCAGCTGAGGCTTTTGATCATGACAACGTGGATTTAAATAGATGAGCCAAAGCAAATAAGCACTGCAGCGTTTTCTGCCCAGCTGCTCATTTTTCTGTTTAAAGATTAATGAAAGTAAACTGATCTAGATTCAAATTAGGCTGAATTATCCCCAATGTTGTGAAAATTGGGGGAATATTCCCCAAAAGTGTGTATATGTCCAAAAATAACATTAAACTTGAATTAGAAAACAGTTTGTTTGCTTACAATTGAGTCCTGCAGCATCCTTCTATCTCAAAGTCGGCATCATTATATCCTTTAAATTCGCCACACTTGTCTGGTAGATAAGACATTTTATGAGACTATATTTCACATTTTACCAGAGCGCCGGTGAGTATTAAAGGTAATGCAGGCTGGCGTTGATATCACAGTCTGGTTCGCAAAGATTACAGCGCATTTAATGAAACAAATTTACTTACAAGAACAGGATTTTTGTAAGGACAAACTGGTTAGGATAGTTTTTGTTTGTGCCTTTCAGGTTTCAAATCTGTTCTATATAGACGCACTAATCGTTGAACCAAAATCCCAGACAATTTTACGATACTACAGAGATTTGTAAACCTGAGTACGCTGCACAGTTTATGGGTATCTGTGGTTTAGCAACGAGATGTTCAGACTGAACCACATTTTAAAAGGCAGATATTCTGTGTGGATCGATAAAGCCAATGTTTATCCATCCATCCATTTCTGTCATTCATCTGGGAATGATTTGTCATGAAAACTGTTAAGAGATCCATAGATGTCAGTCTTCCCCTCTTCTTGGGATCAGTGAGGTGTTACCAAGCCAACCAAAAGATAATCTCATCCGGCAAATCGTGGATCTGCCCGGAGGCCTTCTTCCAAGGACACATGTATGAAACGCCCTCCCAGGTGGTTGTCTGGAAGGAATCCTGACCTGATTCTCAAACCAAGTCAAGTGGCTCCACTAGATGTGAAGGAGTGTCACCTTTTCCATCCGCCCTACCAAGGAAGCTCATTTTGGCAGCAGGTATTTGCATCCTCATTGTTTTGGGACGTGAACCCGTGGCACAAACTTGTCAGTCCATCACAGGGATGGCGAGATATTCGCTGGCAGGCCATCTCACTTTGACTTTCAAACCAGAAAAAAAAAAAGAAAGAAAGAAAGAAAAGAGACACAGAAACAAAACAAAAATAAAAATAAATAAAAAATAAAACAGAAAGGCAGAGGCCAGCTGGATGGGCTGTATTTTGAACTTTCAGCCTTTGGTGACCCATGAAATATTTAGTAAGTTTGTGCTCCTCAGTTTTTAAATGTGGGTCAGAAAATCAGTTCCCCCAGAAAAGTAAACACCATGTTCTGATGTCTGTACATATCTGCTGTCATTTCATTGGCTATTAAACATCTACTTCACACAAATTTAAAACACCCAACTATTGACAATGAACGTCCATTATTAAGATGTTAAATACTACAGAGAAACCCGTTTACATATAATCATCATCATCATAGCATGGCAGCCTCCTTGTGATTCCCTCCCTGCCATCAGGAAGCTCCTCCTGACCAATGAAGCTCCTCTCTCCTGCTCCGCGTCCTCGTGTCAGTCTTATCCTGATCCTGATCCAGTCCCCTCTTGTCCCTCCATCTGGCTCCTCTTCTTGGACCAACATTTTCAATAGTGATGGCGTTGAGATTCCTGCAGCCCCTACAACTTTTGTACACTTGAGGGCATCCGCAACAAAAGTTTTTTGTTTTTTTTTCCACATTACTATCGTGTCCATTTTTACTGGACAAATGGAGAAGGGTGGTGGGTGCGAGGGAAATGCCTGGTATGCCTGATTGCTAATCCAATTCTGTTGGTGAGACAAATATGTGAGTGTAAGAGGGAAATAAACTGCTCCTGGTGTTATGTTCCAACTGCCGCTGCACTGACCAAAATAGCACGGGTCTCAGTCCCAGCAGCCAAACAGTTTCTTTCTACTAGTCATCACTTCCCCATACAGATTTCACATCCAAGACCCTGGAGTCTCAGCTGGCATTAACAGGCCTGTTTTCCTCCTCAGATGAGAGGCTGATGCCTTCATGCATCCCTAAAAGATGTTTTCACTGTAGTGAGTACTGATGGCAGCACAGCTTCACAGAAATAGCTGGGGAGTCCAATCCCATCCTGCAGTGCAGCACCACTTTTCTTGCTGTTTTTATTTCTGCTCCTTTCAGATTTTTCCATCTAAGCGTATGGAACAGTAGCAGTATTTTTCCCGATACGGTCACTTTAGTGATCTTTGCTGCCTCGGCTTCCCCCGCCTGAGGCGTTTTTGTGTTGTTGGGGTTTTTTTTTCCCGCATCTAAAAGAATCTTATAAATAATTGCATGTGGAAATAATCTCTTTGGTTTTTCCTGAAATGGAGCATCCTTAGTTCCCTTAGTCAAAACTCAGCCCACAATCCGAGAGGATCAAATGAAAGTGGATGATCTCAGCAGCAGTACACATCAGCTGATGGTTCAGCTGACATCCATCTACGCATCCAAATGGGAAATCTCGTGCAGGCGGCAGTATTTAAGCTTCTTTCGACTGCTCCTTCCGCGAGCAGCTTTGCAACCCACCTTAACCTCGGCTCCTCCTTTTCATGCTGTCTGACTTGATCAGCGTCATGTTTGTTGTCACTGAGACCTTCGAGGGTCTCTGCTTCTGCTCTCCCTGCCTCAGGCCTTGCAGGTATACACTTGGAAATGCAGTGAGGTGCCAGAACAGAGACAAATGGTCAAATAGTGCTCCTGAACAAGTAGATGATGTGCAGTATGTGACGACACAGCTGCAGTGTGTTTTCAGTGTTATATTTGTTTTGTTGTTGTTTGTTGGTTCTTCTTATTTTGCTTCTTGGATGTTAAATATGACAATGATCCATTGGCTCTCATTTATCATAAATCAAGCTCAAATATTGATTGACTTACCTGCTTTTACTCCTGAAACCTTGCTGACCTTATTAAGGTGTAATTATTCAGGACAATGGAAGGATGCCGATTTCCATATTGTGTTTGCACAGTAATGTCAAAATGTCACTTTATTTCCATCAATTTGAATTATCAAAGCTCATATAAGACACTTGTGATATATATGTACATATATATATATATATATA
>JBAMYA010000012.1:7596400-7622681 GCA_037176975.1 Arrhamphus sclerolepis
CACTTGTGATATATATGTACATATATATATATATATATATATATATATATACATATATATACATATACATGTGTACTGAAAATCCATAAGTTTGAGAAGAGGGCAGACGTACTTTCGCAGTGCTCACTGTATTTATGCAGTTTCCCACCCACAAGTGGCACCCAGCTTTCTGTTCTCCTCTCTTCTTCTTTTGAGGGAGGATGTGGGCTGATTCTTGACCTTTTTTGAGCACACACCTCCCACATAAGCACACACACACACACTCATGCACAGATATATACGTCTGTGCATGTGGACGCTTTGGAGCCACGGGATTCAGAGAAGGCTTCAGCCCTGACATGATGCCCCTGCTTGAAAACCAACCTCTTCTGGCCCCAGTGGTACCAGTATGAGGGATACTCATGCTGCCGAGAGGCTGACTTGTGCGAGCAGCCGTTGCGCCGTCATACAGACGAGAAAATGTTCTTAAAAACTGCAGCAGAATATGTAAAATCGGCTTTGCTATGCAGTGCTGCACCACAATTTTTACTTTTAGTCATCACTCAAACAAAGAAATGCACTTAATTTAGTATTTATTTAAATAAATAACCTTTTTCTTGCATAATTAGCAAAAATAAGGTAAGTGTTACAAGCAAAAGTAGAACTGTTTCTGTATTCTTTAATAATTCAGTGTATTTTCTTTGTATCAGAGTCTATCAGAGCGATATAACTTAGTATTTAGAGAACTTTTTTAATGGTTTGTTTCACTAATTCCTCCAATTTAGCCCCACTACTCCCCTTTCCTCATTACTTTGGGGCTCACGACAACTGAAAGCTACAATTGCTTTTTAGTCTTCTTTCTGCAGCATGCTCAGGGCTTCACTTTGCATAAGTAGATAAGACTAAGAGCTCTGATTGGTTCTGCACTGTTAATGTTAGCATTCACTTGACTTTGTGCTAGATGCGAGACGGAGCTCTGGAATTCAGTTTAGCAATATTTTAAAATATTCCATCTCACATCCAGACATGCATGATGTGCAATCGAGCGTGCATTAGTCAGGGAAGAGTGTTTGTATTGTGCTGTACGCGCGCGTTCCACGCATAAATGTAAATACCAGTATGCGTCTTCATGTTTTCTGCTCCGCTGCCCGTTTGCAGGTTACTTCGCCTGTACGCCGAGTAGCCGCTTCATACCAATGAAAAGTGACAGAAGAGAGAATAAGGCTCTGGTTTGTGGCCAGGCTTGGCTGGCTCTGCAAGGCCAGCAGCTCCCTGGTGACAGAGTCCTTATTTCTGGGAAGATGGGGCCCGTAATCCGACTCGTATACTTCACACCCTTTTCTGTGTAATTGGACTCTAGGTTAACAAGAGATGCCGTTCACCTCGTTGGGAGACGATACGGACAGAAAGACAAGTGGAGGAACTGGAAGGACTCTGTGTGGGTGGAAGTGACACGTACTATGAAGATTTTCAAATGATAATTAAACTTTTTCTGTTTTCATAAACATAATTGTTTTCCCACAAACACCAGTTGTTTATATCTTTAACATTTAGTGCAATCTCTTGGTAGAAATGCAATTAAAAATAAATAACTTTTTTTTTTTAGATTAGAATTAGATGAAAATAAAAATCCTTCATCTCTTGTTGTTTTGTTTTGTTTTTTGTTTTTTAGTGCCTCCTCCACATTGCACCAATATGTTTCTCCAGCAGCCCAGAAAACTAGCAAAGAAAAAGCAAACAAAACAAAAGAGTAGCTTCATATTTTTCTTGAAATGAACATTTCAGACACTTAAACCTAAAAAAAGTTGTCTGAAACCATGTCTCAAACTCGAACCTTTAGCTGTATCAGCACATAAAAATATTCTTAATTTATATCTTTTCTAGCAGTTGTGCTCTGATTAAAAAAAAGAAGAAGTAAAACTCGGTGGCTGTAGTACACATTTGGATTTTTATTCAGTGAACTAATGAGAGCATTCATTTAAAGTGGACATGACATTTTTTTTCCATGTTTTTGGGTTTATCTAAAGTGTTGTGATCAATTCTTACCTTAGACACTCTACAATGGACAACTTTATTTCAGACCCAACCAGAGACCGAGAGGGCATTCATGAGGAGGACAACTGACCCAATGGGGAATGCGTGATATGGATCATTTCATGTTAAGATATATATCTGTGTCCAACAATTATGGTCCTCGAGGGCCACTGCCCTGCGGTTTTTAGAGGTTTTCCTGCTCCAGCACACCTGATTCGAATGAATGGATCACCATCAGCTTGACGTCAAGGTCTGCACAAGTCTGTTAATGCCGTTCATTTGAGTCAGGCGCATTGGAGGAGGGAAACATGGAGGACAACGGTCCAACTATCCCACAGATAATCACCACAATTTGTCAGAGCACTCTTTCAGGAATGTAAGGAAAAAGACGATGAAAATAAACTAGAATGACAACAGAATTGAGGGACTGTGGACAGAATGGGCCAAGGACTAAATCTCCTCAGAACGAATCGCAAATAATTAATAAAAATCGATTCACTTTGAGAAAAAAAAAGGGTTCAGGGAACATCATTGCTTAAATCGTAACAGGTGGCAGAGTTTCATGTGAGACAACAGCACTATGGGAACGGTCCAGGTCCCATTCAGGCGGTCTTAAATATCCTGCTTAGCAAAAATGAGTAATGGTATTTAATGGTCTGTCTGGTAGTTAATGGTCGCATGTTCTCTCTCCTGCTGTGTTACTAGTGTTGAAGAACCAGTGTTTGCCTCTGAAAGCATCAAAAGGAAGCAGTAATCAGCTTCTGCTACAGCTTCTGTCTCAGTTTCTACGGTCCATGACTTTCATACTCCAGATCTGACTCTGGGTCAGTCATGCAGGGTTGGATTTCTGGACCTGTTGTAAATAATCTCTTCATGTTTTCTTTACCATAGCTTGGTTTGGTCCCTTGACATTCAACTACTCAATAATATGCACTCTGTGTTAATGTGTTAGCAACATTGCACATTGATAATTCCTGACATTATCCGATGTATGCATGTGAATGTTTTTTGATGCCTAAAGGACACATTGTTTTTCATACTTTTAGTTCTTGTGATCAGAGGCGACATGGGTCTCCGGAGACTTACGGAATCAAACCACAGACCTTCTGTTTAGCAGACGACTTGTCTTCTTTCTGAGCCAAAGCTGCCTCAACAGTTGTTGCCAGAAGCCTCACTGACATATAATCTACTTTTAATGCAAAGCTGTATATAATCCTCCAATGACATGATGGGCAATATAAAGAGAAAAGCATCAATTAGCTCCTGTAATTAGGCTAATTTGAGCAAACTTTGTTAGCTCATTTACCTCTTTGACTGATGAAAAATGAGCAGCAGCGCGCAGCCATTTGTGTATGCTAATTGCACTTGTTGTATCAATGCAACATTGAGTCTCCTTGCCTCCCTAAGATGGATTCCTCTGGAGTCCTGCACAGAAGGGGATAAACCATACCATTTATTCTGTCTGGGTATCTGTACAATCACCACAGACCAGTGATTACACTGCTCTAACTACTGTGTCATTTGTTTGTTTGTTTGTTTTTTTTTTTTATGTTTGTTTTTTGGGGATAAAGAGGGGAACCAGCAGCTGTTTCATCATACTTGCAGCACTTCACTTTATCTACAACGAAACTTAAGTATTAGTTTTTCATCTGTAACACACCACAGGATGTTTCAAATGAGGGTGGAGGTATCTTAAGTGCAAAAACAAGCAAATATGTTCGTAGCTACGCACACTAACTGTGTTCACTATTAATCCCTGCTGCCATAGCCAAACATGAACAGAAAAAATAAAAAAAACAAGAGCCGCCTGGGGAAACTGCAGCACATGAGCAGAGCGTAAATTATCTGCCCAGATTGCTTTTCTGGAGTTAATCATCTCCTTTTATGTTGTTCATTTGTCAGTGGTTATTGTTTGTCAAAGTAATGCAGTCTCCGCGTGATATGAAGTGGAATGTAAATTTTGTTTGGGCAACTTATCGTTATGCACAAAAAGAGGGTGGCCGCGCTGCAGGATTTACATTTACAATTACAGTCATGATACAATCATCTCTCATCGTAATTCTTCTGCCCAGGATGTCAGCGCTGATAGAGAAGCGGCTTTGCAGACTGCATACCAAGCAGCTTGCTGGCAAACCTGGCATCATGCTTCAGGCCTTCGAGATTTACGCCACGCAGAACATCCCTCTCCGTCTCCCTCCATCTGTCTCGTTCAGCATCCATGTACCTCTAATTCTTATTGTCTGTCTCTTTTATTGTCTCTGCCGCTCTAATTCTTGCTGTGTGTCCGTCAGCCTCTTTGGAAACACAAAACACCCTCATTTGATTGGGACCAGTCCCTCACCAGCGTCTGGCTCCGCTATGTCACCATCTTGGCTTTCACCATTTGTTTCTGAATAATTTGAGCCAGTTGTATCCTGCATGATGTATCACGCTGTTTTAGGATGATCAATGACAGCTTTTTGAAAAAATAAAGGTATTGATTTAAAATTTAAAGTTTATAACCAAACTTCCAAGCCCCTAGATGATAAAAACACAATGTTCAGAACCAAATCACTGTGCAAAAGTTAGTTTACTTTTAATTATATCTTAAAAAAGGAATCCATGGGCCACTACTTTCCTTAAAATTTCCAGGATCAGCTGAAACTGTCTAGAAAATCATCATCTTCCCACCATCCGCTTGTTGCCCATCTCATGAGTAAACCATAAATACTACTAAGGTCATTTTTTCGTGGCCACATTGTTGAAGCGTGTCTCCATTACCAGGGACAGCCTTGCTAAAAAAGGCCTTCAGGAACCTCTGCAAGGACAAAAACCGTACCCGTTGTAGGATCGGCACAGAAAGCGGGCCTTGGTGAACTTCTAGAAGAGCGGGTGGTGGCGTTGACTAGCTGACTGGGGTCACCTAACGTCCACTTCATACACGTGGCGTCTTTCCTCAATCAGCGTCACCATTACGCATTAAACAAACGGCAAACAGAAACGCTACAATCATCTTTAGCTCGCCGTCTTCTTTTCTCACACTTTTTAACACTATCCACTGAAAGCAAAGTGGTATCGTTAAAGTCTTTCAGGTATTTCATGATTAACTTTGCATATTTATGGGAATGTTTTTTTGGGTGTTGAATTTCCCTTAATGATCTTCAACATAAAATACATTTTTGCAGGCAGGCACAGTGAGTAAAGGCGGACTGCCTCGCTGGAGTGGTGTGGAAAAAGTGGCTTGATGCTCCTGCCGTGCCCCCGTGCATACAAAACGGAAACATAAATCTCAGTAGATATTCTCATGTCTTTCATTATTTTTATTCAGCAGCTCTCACTCAGGTTTATTGAGGGGATACATACAGCAGTGCGCTTGTTAAATCGCAGATTTCTGACAGGTTCATCTTTGATATCTTTTTCTGGATTTCCTGCTTATTTTTTCAGCTGCGACCGGGGAATTGTTGGGCTTCGCCTTGAAATACATCATCAGAGCCACCAGGAGAATACTCGAGCTCAGCAATTATTATGCAAAACATTTAAACACAAAAACTGACAGCTGATATAAAAGTTTCTTACTGACCATGCCATACTGTAAGCCTCTTAAAAGTAATGTGATCTAGCCTGTAGTTTTTGTCTTAGACATTCTCTTATGTCAGCCAGGATTCTTGAGATGGTTGGCACATTCATGGAACAGCTTACAACTGCTTTATTTTACTCGTCGTTGCACAAATTCACAGTTATCCATTCAGTCATTTAAATCTCAAAATTGGGTCTTCAAAAGGGACCGAGTGTCTGGTCTCATTTCCAGATGGATCTGACGCGCGTTCACAGGCGATTTGCTTTGTCTGTATTCAAGTGTTGCCTTGCCCTGTTGATCTTATCAGCCAAGCGCAAAGCATAAATCCTGCAAAAGCAGCTTTATTTTAATGTCGCAGGTTTTAGATTTGCTGAGAAGAAAATATTGAAATAGACTTGAACTTGACGTGTTTAAAGGACTTCGCATCTGTTCTGCTTGTGTTGCATATCTAGGTTTGGAAATGGAGTCCCCCTCCCGTCCACACCCTCACACACACACACACACACACACACACCAAGACTTGATGCTTACCTTGCAGTCTTTCCTTTTCACCTTTTTTTGGTGGAAGCGAAAGAGAGGGCCTTTCTCCTGTCACACTTCTGCTGAATCCTGCATGCTGTCTGACAGGAATTTTATGCTAATTCAAGCACTTTGGATCAGTTGCTGGGTGATGACAAGGGACCAGGATTCATCCAACAGACATCTTGTAGTGTTAGCATGTAGTGCAGAACTTTTTACCACTATTATAGTTTGAGGTATTTCATTTTACAACTAATATTTAGCTCTTAAGGCCTAATTATATTCAAGTTGTCAGAAGGTAAAGTGCACTGAGTTGGGGATTTTGCATGAAGCGTACTCCTTGTCCTTCCACATATATACATAATATATGTAGAAAAGGAAAAAGGAGAGCAAACCGTCCCAGCTATCCTAAATACCAGGACGTATTCAATTTGTCAACTTAGCTTATCTGAACAGGACTTTTGTACAATTTGACCTTCCCTCAAAATTCATTCTGTTTGTTTCCTTATCAACACATAATTCTCCTTGTCAGGGTCAAAAGAGGAAAAAAAATGTAATGAATGCAAAACCAAAATATCTTCTTCAGTCAAGTAGCACTTCCATCAGTGCTTGGTTAAAGCGCCTTCACCAGAAAATTGCCTCTTTTTTAAGAAATAGGAGTAAAACATGCCAAAAGTAAGAGATTTTTCTTTCTCCTCATCTGAATTGTTCTGGTGCCTTTTTCTTTTTTTTTTCTTTTTAATCTATAAAGGATGATTGGTACTAAACAGCTATCTCGTTGAAAGTGACCTTTGGCTTGTTGCTAGTGTGTGAAAAGGGGAGTTCATTCTTGATGACTGGTTTGTATGAAATCCTTTATCTACGTTAGGAAATCTTTCATTTTCAACTGACAAAGACTGCTGTGCCTCTAGATTCTTATACTTAATACTGAAATACTTATTCTTCCTTATCCTTCCTCAAGGATGTACAAACACTACATCAATAAAACCTTATGTACACAAGCGGTTTCAGCTTGATTTGGTGAGATGGAGTTCTTATTGTTCAGGAATTTAATGTGAAGCATCAACTATCAAGGGATGGATGCTACATCAGTGCAGGAAAACCTTTCTAATGCAACTTTAAAAAGATAATGAGTATTTTGGGACTGTCCTGATTGTCTAGAACCAGATGATATTTAGATAATCAGCGGCGCCATGTTTCATAAAGCAGTTTAAGGTAAAATTAGCATACCAGGCTCCATCTGTACATGTGTCACTCCCTCCTGACCAACTCTTACCAAGGATGAGTTAATACACAGGCTGTCGGCTCTGAATTTAGAGTTCACCACTTCTGTTGTTTTTTGTTTTTGTTCACCAAATAACATTTCTTTCTAAGATCTCATTTTTTTCATTGCATAGAAAATACGCTGCTGCTTTGCTGTCGAGTACTAGTTATGCTCCTACTGTTCATGGGGTCTATGTACATCGTAACTGCTGTCGATCCCTGTCTGAAGTGTGTGCCGCTCTGTAATTACAATTCTGAACACTGGGTGGCAGCGCAGGGTTTTTTTTCTGCAGCATTGTAACTTGCAGCGCTGTGCTTCCTTTGTTTACTTCCTGTATAACGCTCTGACTTGGCAAAGGAGCAAATGAAAGTAAGTTTGTGAGTCATTATTTTCATCAACATTGGAAAATTCTATTCTGTCTGCTTGAAAAACACAACAACAACAAAGAAAATAGCAGCAGTGGGAAAAGCATCGAGGAAATGCAATGGTACCAAGTTGACCAATTGCATTCGCTGCAGGTCAACTTGATATTTTTGGGGGGTGACACATGTCAGACTAGTTCAGAAGTCACAAAAGAACTTATTAATGGTGAACATATGTTGTTGGTTCGACGTAGTAGCATAAATCACACACATTATTCTATAGTGCCTCTGTATTTAATTATGGCGCAACAATGGGATACATACATGTATGCACAATTTCATGATGACTTAAAAGACAACCATAGACACACATCTTTATAAAGATGAGGAATAAAAAGGATGCATGGACATAGGGTGCCATGTGTATTTTTAATTCTTGCTAATGAATTCATGGGAAAGATTGGATACCAGTCACATTTCAGAATTATCCCAGTTGCCATGGATAGGAGCATTTTCCAGACCTCAGCTGAAAATTGGAAAAACAAGCCTGAATACTTATGTAAATGGGATATTTTGGTATTTTAGTTTTGATAAATGATCCAAAAACATGGTTAGTGTGAAAATTGTTTGTAGACTAATGAGGAAAAAGAATCAACTGAATTTCCAGATAAGTCATGAAAACTTTAAATGGTCTGAAAACTTTTCATTATGAAGACTTTAATGAAGTTAGTTATTTCTCTGTGTAGCTTTCTCTACGCTGTTGAGGTCTTGCCTCTATTAAGCGATGTATAACTCAGTTTGTGGAAAAAGAAATGGAAAAAGTAATTAATTTCTTGACCCAGTTCTTGTCCAAACCCTGACTGAGGCCTGAAGGCTTGGACACCGGGTGAATTATCTCTGCAATATTGTGCAAATATCAAGGGGGTGTCATGAGGAAATGTTCTCGTGTAAACAAGCCGTTTGTATCAGAGATCCCATGAGTGATTCGCCAGCTCCTATTGTTAAGCTCGGTTAATCCTTTTACCTAGTGTTGTAGCTCTGGGAGCGGCTATCCCCAGACCACCCCCCACTTTTCACATATTACATCAGAATTCCTGCGCCGTATATGGACTGGCTTACCGCGGCATATGCTGCCTGGATTTTAGAGAACTTAGTGGATGACAAAGTTGAGTTCATTAAAGGGTGAAGTCAGGGGACAGTTTGCATAAAAGTACACCCAGCGAAAGAGTGAAAGGAGAGCCATCAGATGACCCAATCTCTGCCCAGCAGCTGGCCACTCGCTCCCCGACCAATTAGCCCAGAGCGTGGAGATTCTTTCACTCGCGGTGATAAGGTTCTGTCTCTTACTCCTCGGCCCCTTCTAATCGGCCTCTTCCTGAGCATCAGCCTTTAGATTAAGCCTCTATCGGTGCTGCACAGAGGAAGGGCCTGTTCGCTCACAGTGGTCCCGCCTCTTAACAGGAGAGGCAGTGGTGTGTGAGCGAGGGAGGCATGGGTTGGGGAAGATAAGATGCGGCAAGTGTCAGTGAAGCAGGGATGAAGCAAAGGGAGGAAGTGGTGGCAGGGAGAGCAAACAAACACAGTCAGTGACTTCTAGGTGATTGTGTTATACGTGCCTATGCGGAGTGTCAATCACTGCTTTGTTTATTCCTTGTTAATCAAAGAACCTTACATACATTTATTTCCTTTCTTTTTTTTGCCTCAGTAATGCAAACAAGCAGGAAATTGTATTTCCTGAAGTCGGCAACTACCCATCAATGATTGCTTCCAGGCATGAACACAGCATATTATATCACACTCCAAATCACCGCCACTTTATTCAATTGGATGTTAAAAAGGGATAGTGTTCAGTTCTCTCGGCTCACTCAGTTCTATGCAGGAGGCCTCTTACTGAAGCACTTCACAGAGAGAGGGACAGGACAAGAGAACAGTTTCAAGTTTCCTCCCAGTCCTGATTTACCCTCTTGTTGTTACAAACACAGGGATTATGGTCCATTGCCTCGTGGAAAAGCCTCTCTCTTCTCTCAGTAATGTTCCCATCAGCTATTAAACCAACATGCTGCTCACTAGCATTTGTTTCAGAAGGCTCACTGAGCACTTAGGCCACTGGATCGCAAGAAGCACAAGAAAAGCGGGGGTGTAGTTCGACGCTACCCGAAGAGAAGAGACTTGTGTCTTCATGTTTTACAGGATGTCAGTTTGACTCAATCCATGTGGGCCCTTTGGTTGCACAAAACTGGAAGACACAAGATCCCCTGCTGGGATGCTGAATGTATTTGAGAAAGAACAGATAGACGGAAAGCTGTTTGCCTTTGTTCATGAAGTGAAACTCAGAGTCAGCAGAGGTTGTAGTTGTAACATACTATCCATTTCAAATAAGAGATTTGCATTTGTCCTTCCATTTAGACTCTATGATTTGGTCGTTTTCTGTGACTTTTTGCATATTGGACTTCAAAGTCATATTTTCATTATGCAGCCACTGAGCACTACCTGTTGGTTTGGTGGAACTGATTGTTTTTTGATGACAGTTGAGAAGGTGACTTACATATTTAGTTGGTGCTTGACATTGATAAGTAAAGAGAGAAAGGTGATGGTGTATGTGTGCAAAATTACTTTGCTGTAACAAAGGGTAGCATGTTTACCCTAGAATGAAAGTTAGTCTTTTTCTGCTTGTACGGACCAGAATGAGCTTAATCGAACATTTAAATAACACCAGAAACTGATGCCAAGTCAAAATAATTCTTTTCCTGCAGATAGTCATCCCTTTTGTGTCTTCTAAACTAAAGCACCATTAAGACCAAGTTGCCTTTAGGTGCTTACGTACTGGCTTTTTGGGGATTTTTTTGGAGACGTTTAGGCGTGCATGTTAACAGGATGCATAAGACAATTGTAAGAAGCGCATTTATTTAGTTTTAACTCTCTGTCAACATAGTGTCAAATTGGGGAGATGAAATTTAAAAAGAAGAGATGAAAGTAGTTGGTACTTAAGCATGCGTATCATGAAAACCGAATTCCTTTCATATGGGGTTTTTCTTCTGTGGTTGTTTCGATTTACCGGCGCTCAATGTGCATCGTACGTCATTTCACGCAGATGACATTGAGTCAGACCTTTTGTTTCCAGAATGGCCGTTTCGTGTATGTAAGCACGTGTGCTTGTGGGATTTATCTTCCTTTGTTGGGCCAGTATGTAAAAATGAATGGGGTAAAATTGGAGGAACAGCTTTACCTACATTTTAAAGAATGTCAGTTTGAGTGTAGTTTCATGGAGCTTCTCCTGTGGGAAAAGACCTGGACTTTGGGGGAGGGCAGCATTTACTTTGACCGATTTCCAAACAGAGAGAATTGGTCCCACTAACACACTCACACATACTTGGTTTTTGTTTCCTTCGATTGTCACCTCTGAGAATATCTCTGCCAGTGACTAAATTAGTTGTAGGAAGCTGTTTTTGGAGGGAGTGCATGCATGCCCATTAGCAAGGAACCAAGGTGTTCTGTTCTGTCCAAATCCCAGAATTTATTCCACAGTCCTCAGGCCCAGAGGAATAGATTATTTGGCCTTGCTTCATTTTGAACAGAATAAACTGTCTAAGGCAGGAAAAGGTAAGGTTAAGCTAACTGTGATTTTGCAAAGTCATCACCCTCTCAGTTATTTGTATGCGCTGAGGTCTGGATCCTGACATGAAGGAGCATTTTGAGCCATTTTCATTGAGTGCCAACATTGAGTTTTTCATGGATCTTCTCTGACGGTGTGTATATCTGCATTTCTCTGGGCTCGCTGGAGAGGCCAGTCACCTGAGCAAGGCAGTTACAAATACTGGCGCTTGGTGGTGTGCTCGCTGCTTCCATGTGACTGTTGCAAAGTTGTTGTTTTTTTGTGTGAGTGTGTGCGTGTGTGTGCCTTGACAATGCACGTGTACAATTATGGTTGCAACACGCCAAATTGGCTTTTAGTGCCCAGACAAGGAGATATCTTGAATTTCAAATGCAGCCACACATACTCCTACATCTACATGCACAGTGTGCTTCCTTTTTCAACTCTTTGATTACTTTGTGGATGCAGTGATTGTGAGACCACCCTTGATTAGCTCAATTTATTCCCCAGCCATGCCAGAGGGCCATTTAGGGAAGTTTTTGCAGACTCTTTCCATTTATCAAGATGGGAAGCAAACATGAATGGAATCTTAACTTGTTCTTGCAGCAGAATATAAACAATTGCATGAAGGCAACCTTTGTCACTGTGTGTGCATATATACATATTTATATATCACAGTTTTAAGATTAAAGGATGGACAAAAAAGTATTATGGCTTAGATTTGGGAGCCTACAACACTTGGCTCACTCTGAGGACTGCACAGTGAGGGTCAGTAAAAGCTTGATCTTTGATGTGATGTGATACAGATCCCGTAAACTTGATGTGATGGTAATCTTTCCATTTCCAACATCTGTAGAATTAGAAGTTCTTTTTTTTTTTTTAAACTGTGATTTTCAACTAATTGTTTCTTAGTTAATATATCCTGCAACAAAATGAATGTTTGTGATAGGGCTGACCTTCACCAGTAATAGTTGCATTTAATAAATAAGTAAATCAATAAAACAAAAACTCACTAATAATTCTTTGATTTCTCTATACCTTTTCCGAATATCCTGCTAAAATTATGCTAAATTAGTCAATTATAAACCAGTAACCACAGTTTGCTTTGTCACAGAGATAGAGCTGCAACATCATCTGAAAGTGTCAGAATCTATAATGTGCAGAGAAAAAGAAAGACAGGCTTTATGCATCCATTATGGAAAGAACGATCATCAGTTTTGTCTCAGCTGATTTGCATTTAAATGCAGAAAATGGCAACATATTTTTAAAGTCCCAGTCCATAAATTCACTCTCCGTGAATGAAGTTTTTATTATCTGATGACACAGGGGGAAGAGCCGCAGAGCGCTGTGAAACAAAGGGTCTCACGAAATTCCAATGAAGCTCATTCGTCTCCGCACCTTGTTCACTCAACTTATTTGCCTTCATCGTGGTGTCCAACTCTGTTTTCCAAAGAGCAGTACCAACAGATGCAGAAAAAACTGCCTCTGGACGTCATTGTGTCAGCTTTGGCCAGCCTAGTAAAAGACATCCAAAATCATGAGCAGAAGAGTAAGAACACTGGTGAATGGCTGTTACTGGTTTTGCAGTAAAAACGCGTTGATCCGAACAGTATTAGCAGTCATCTTGGTTGTATTGAATAGAGACTCTTGGATGCTCATGTATGAGTCATCAAGCCCGTCTCCAGCCTGTTGTTGCTGGTACGAGTATGTTCTGTACTGGTGGAAATGGCTGTGAGGAGCTGATTGTACCAGACCCGAGTACCAGAGTACCAGACCCATTTCACAATGGAAAATTGTTGTGAAGTCCGCGGGTATAACTGGCTAGACTAGTCCAACTGATGGAGAATTAGCTTTCTCTAATATGTATTTTCATGTTTTTCATGTCTATAGTCGCAGAATTAAGTGTACGTGTCTGTGTCTGTGTGTGTGACAGGATTCTTTCATTTTAATTTTGCTGTCTTTTAATAAAGGTCCAACCAAGGATGGGGTTTGCAAATTAGCCTGTGGCTAGAAAACCAAATGGTTGCTATGTGTTTTTAACATGTAACATTGTCTAATGTGCTGTCCTTGATGAAATAAATCTGAACTGAATTGAACATCAGTGTATGCACACAAAAAACAAAGACTTGGGATTATCCAGCAGTAGCATCTCTAAATTTTCTGTTGCTTTGCCAGAGCCTTATTAGTAATAGCTTGGAAGCTACGATACACCCAGCTAATATAAGAAGTCTCAGGTGCATTACAGCAGCAAATACAGTTTATTTTGTCCTCAGCTCAGGGATAAGCTTAAACCTGTTCTCCCACCAGCTGTTGGGTAACTAAATGGATGTCAGGTAGCCATTGACTGGCTGAGGATTTGTGGGATTAAAAAAAAAAAGGCAAGGCAGTAGATTATCTCTGCAACCCAAATCAAGGTTAATAGCCTCTTTTTAGCTACAGAGTGTAATGTCAGCTATCCACCATTGTCTCTAGAAAGCATAAGCTGTTTTTTTTGTTCCATGTTTTGACAATGAGCAAACATTCAGGGATGAACAGGGAGGGAAACAATGCACTGGACATTAATTGTCTTAGACTGTCTTATTTGTGTTGAGAGGCTAGTTAGTTTGTTCTTTAACATGATGTGATTAGAGCTCTCGTCAGGTCTCTGTTTCTGTTGAGCTGAATTCTCTGGTGAATTATTTTCTACTCAACAAGCCAAGATGGTACCTTTATCCATCTCAAATGTATATATAAAGGAAGTCTTTGCATCTTTTCTTTTACCCTTAAAGCCCCTTTCTGCAACTCTCTGCACTTTTCAGTCTAAAAAATAGTTGAAACCCAGGAATGTGGCAGGGTTGAATCTTAGCTGGCTGATTGGATTGTCTTTTGCTCCATCTTAGGCTGCATTAAGCAGCCGAAGCTTTGGAAGTATAAAAAAGTGATGGATGCTTCCTCCTTATGTCTGGACTGCTCATAGCTGACCTCAGCAGAAGGCAGGAAAGGCAAGAAAAGAGACGCAGTGATTTACTGACCAAACTGGAGAAAGTAGAGGGGAGGGTGAATGCCACTCAGCTCTCACTGACAACCACAGATGAAAATCACTGCTATCCTCACTTCTTTTCCTTTTTTAAAAATAAATTCTACCATAATGTTTGAGGAAGAAGCACACAGCTTGAAGAAATTATGGAGGGTAATTATCACTTGCTCAGAATCACAAGATTTTCTGATTAGCCATCAAATCTATTTCATTCCCTCATCTTTGCGTCCAGTTTACCCATCTTCTCACTAATTAGTCTATGCAGTCAGAATATTATCTGCTATGCTCTCTCCTCACCCATATTATCCACTGTTGGCAGTCTTATTACATTCCTCTTAGGCTTTAACATTACAAGAACATAAAGATCAAGTGATGCAGCAGTGGATTTAATACTAAGTGGGTGCATCTGCTGTGCCCCTGCCATTCATCTGTCACTAATAATTAAGCGGCTTGATTGATACTCTTTATATGCTGAGATGAAGATGCAGCATTCTGCCTCTTCAGTCCATCAGCTGATGTTTTGTTGACTGGTTGAAAAGGAACAAATTAGTCAGGCAAATGCCAGAAAGCCCATCCATTCTCATTATTATCAATTGGTGAGTCCTCATGACCATGCTGGACTTGCTTCATAAATTCTGATTGATCAGCATGCGGGACATAGCCTGACAGAAAAGCACTAATGGCTCAGTCAATGCCAAAAGGTAACTCCTCACAAGCTACAGCATCCACAAAGTACCAATAAGCCCAAAGATTTCCATCACACAAGATGGATTATGCCCCCTTTTTCAAGAGTTAATACAATTTCATGAAGTCTTATTTAAATATATGTGTTGTAATTTGGTTGAAATATCAAATGGATACAGCACAAGAGTTCGCCTTTTCAACCATGTCTTTCCAGTTCTGCTGCTGCTTTCAGTTGGTGGACTTTACCTCCTCCCTTCCCTTGAACCCTTCTTCTTCAGTATGTGCTGCTTGTGAACTAGATTTCTAACCGTTGCCCTATCCAGTTTATGAAATCCAGCATAAGGTGAAGTTGGCTTGTATTTGTGATTTTTGGCCTGATTCTTATATTTTGAAGGCCTCATATCTGAAAGAACTTCACCCAGGGATTTGATTGGATCAACCTCATATTTAGTATGAGTAATCTTCACCCATGTCTGATGTTGAATTACAAAGCTTTTGAAAGTTCGTGCCCATGGTGTGGCAGCGAATTTCAACATTTTGCCATGAAAATTGCTTAATCTGAAATGTCGTGTTTTGTATCACGCACTCTTCCTTTGAGTTGGTTTAGTACTGGAGCTGTAACTCAGACTTGGTCAGGAAGTTTCTAAGATGCTAGTGACGACCTCTGGTAAAACCAACTTTCTATCAAGGGATGATGCCATTAGAACTCTGCAAATATTGATATATTGCCAAACCAGAAAAGTTGTTCTAACTTTCACAACTGTTGTTCAGTCAGCCCCAACATTCACATTTTCAGGTGGCAGGGTTAGATGGAGACAAATGATTCACTTTGGGGACCCCTGAAGAGAACAACCCAAAGGGAAAAAAGACAGTTGATCCATTGTTGTCATCTTATGGCGTCATCTTGGTTTCCTGATATTTAAATGTGATGAGCATGATGAAGAGGACTGAGGACTGTCATTGAATCAGAACATGGTCAATTCATGGATCAGACATTTTTGTGGGGTATCGCCCTATTAGATAACAGCATGGCATGAAACAACTACTGACACACAGTTGGACATGTGTAGGGCTGGGCAATTTTGGACAAAAATAAAATCCAGATTTTTTTTTTCTCTGAAAACTCAATTTTTGACTTTTTTGGTAAATCTACAAAAAGGTTTCCACTTTGTGTCTGTCTTGCTATACGGGACACCACGTGAACATGAAGCTGCTAACGTTACCTGCTTCGGAGCTGGTGATGGTGTTTTAGCCAGTATTTCATCCTCGTCTACAACCTACAACGTGACACACTGCTCCCACTCTGGCCTGTGGTTGGTTGTGAGGTGCTGAAATACGCTTGTCGTTCTGCTGTCTTTAGCAGATACTGCCTTCAGGCAGACTTTGCAGCGGGGTGTGTTTTGCTCTTCATCCAAAACTGCGAAGCCATATCAATTCCACACAAGTGACTTGCTTTTCTTGCCCTTTTTAGCAACGTAATTCTCTCTTCCTTTAGCAAACGCCAACATGATTACACAGGGATGAGGGTGGGGGCTCTCGCAGCTTCCCGAGGGGGTAGGAGGCCTACAGTAGCCTAGATGCGCACACCCTGGAAGCATGCGAGAGGAAAATCAGTTTTTCGATTTTTCTTTTTTTAACTTTGTCTTGACTAATAAATCCGATTTCGATTCTAAATCGATTAATCTGACAGTCCTAGACATGTGCATTAAAAATTTAGACAAGGTCAAAAAAAATTTACCTGTATAAGTTATAGTTAAGGTGCTTTCTGAAATTTCATGAATTACTGTATATAATGAGGCTCTATGCAGTCTCAGTCTTGTGTTATCTATTGTTTAGTCATCTGGGCAAGAAAGTTATAGAGAGACAACAGAGAACTTTGCCACAGGAACACTGGAGAGAAAAATGTGTCCCACAGCCTGACTGGTCTGGGAAGGTGGTGCCACCTGGGAGCGGTGGAAATGGGTGTGAGGGCCTGTTCAATGTTGTTTGAAGCTTTAATTGGGTTTTGGATTTGGTAGTTCGCCCAAATATTTTTCTTTTCAGCCAGGAAATGTCAGGAAATGGACAAGCATTTTGATTAAGGAAACACAAGTCAACATAAAAAACAAATTTTACAGCTATTAGATCTTTGAATCACACTCTTGTCCTTTCCCTCGATGTTGACATTCCTACAACATCCCTTTAGCAGGTGTGACGTTGTTAGCTGCATTGTCTGAACCTTTTGGTCCAGATCAATATGAAGAGTTCTATGGGGATGAGATCAGTTGACTAAAGGAAGCTGAGACCAGACTTTGCTGCAATTAAAAAAAATCATCATGGATCTTTCCCCTTGAGTCACAGTGGGGGTAACACACTTACAAATTGCGCTGTGTGTTGCCAAGGATGAAGGACATCGACATAGAGAAGCAACCAGCTGCTGTAGATCAACCTGGAAATGGTTATGAGACCATTTACAAATAATTTGGAGTCCATCACTCTACACTGAGTAAGATTATTCACAATGGAACATGTTCAAGAAAGCTGCCAATGTTTCCTGAAGTGGACATCCCAGTTCCCCCCATGGTCAGAACATGCCAAAAAAAAAATGCTTTTCAAGAGAAACCCAGTTTTACTTCACCAAGCAGCTTGACTGAAGTCTGCAAAGTTATAACTTCTGGAACATTGTCCTCTGACAGGTGAGGAGAAACCCCTGGTGCACAGTGGTGGAGAGGTGCTGGTGGGGTTTGTTTGTTTGTTTCTGCAGGTATTCACAGCTTCCAGTCATTGACCATGAACCTTTTTATAAAGAAGGGATTCTAGACCCAGCTGTGACACATTGAGAATAGCACAAGTATCACCTGTTTTTGATGGTGGGAAATTAGTATTTTAAGCAAACCCTGACCTTTTTGAAGCTGTGAAATCTTCAAGTTTGCTGTTTTCCTGTGCTACGTTAAGAACTAGTGATTTCATATTCCATGATACGATGTAATTAATCGTAGAGAGTATTTTTTTAAGTGGGTGGTTGTTAGGGATGCTGGATATGGAAGCCGAATACACATCAAGAAAAGGGGTAAAAAAGAAAATCTCCAATTTGAAGTTCTTTTTGCTGTTTTCTAATTACAAAAAATAGGAAGTCACAAAGCCTTATCCACTGTCTTCAGAATAATGATGGTATGTGGTATCACAAGGCCTTCACAAACTAAAAACAACATTATTATAATCACTGGTAAAGACCATAACTGCCTTTCACGTGCCACTATAGTAACCCATATATCCGTCTTTCTGGACAGGGTTGTTTCATCAACACCAAAGTTTGAGTGACAGCTTATCAGTGATTTGTTGCCTCTGAGCTTCAAGCATCATTCTTTATTTAGCCATAAAAAAAAACATTGAAACATCCAATGATTGTTGCCAGCACTGCACCAACAGTGACACCTTTATTGCCATATGTTTGGTTTAATAGGCAGTGAAAGCTCTACTTAGCTCTTGGAAATGGAGTCTAAGAAATAATTGGAATATTTAGGCACTGCAGTAAAATTACAGACATTATCTGTTTATGTGAGAAGAGACGGATCAGTCAAGTGAATTACATCTTACCTGAGAGATTTTATCCGGTGGGGAGGTGGTAAGTGGATTATATTTATTTAGGAGTGGAGTAAATCATTTCGTCTGTTGTGGGGAACAGAACATTATTTTTAACTCATAAGTGCGGGGATGAAAAGCTGTCTTGAAAATTGAATCTTCTTGTTAAAGCTATTAAGTCTGCTTTTATAAATCTTGCAATCTGCAGTTCAGTCGTCACTGCTTGAGCCTCTCCAGAAGTTCTTCTCGATGTCCTCACAAGGGCTGTTTGTTGGATAAAAAAAAACGTAGTTTTGGTCTTTGAGTCCAATTAACCTAAATAGTTGTAGCTTCAGCAGTTTATGTAGCAGTAATGCTTAAAAAATAACTGAGTAGAATAGAATAGAGTAGAACAATTTCCTTGCTCAGCCCTGCATGCTTCTGCGAACAATTGAAAATCTTTATTCTTTGAGATATTTCACATTTATCCTCGCTATCATCCCCTGTATTTGTGTACAGTCAACTCAAGCTGTTTTGATCATCTCATCTGGTGGATAATCAGTGGGCTCCCGGAACAAAAATGTCCCATCCGATTGCAGAATCGATGCTCGCTGCCGACAGGAGCCTTTATAGATCGTTTCAAATTTTGCAAATTGCATAGATTCCATTTCTGCAAAGTTTGCCATCTGAGTGAAGCTCCTTGGTCTACAGATCACAGACAGAGAGTGCACATACGTGACTCTTATAACAGGAAGCGCATTAACATCAGGAGCCAGTCAAGTTTGAGGATGTATGACGCATCAGCCCATTCAAAGGTCAGCTGCCGGTTCTTCTGTCCCAGTTTTACAGCTTTCTGACTGTTTTATCCTCACACATTGGAGTATCTGCGTACATAAAACTATATGTAGTCATATGCGCACATGTGTGTATAAATCTTGTTTTATGTATACACTAAAGGCAAGCATAGGCTTTTCATTTGCCTCATGGCCCACCAGGCTGCCCTGGCACAGCTGGGGAGGAGGCCAGAGACATTACTCAGCTATTAAATTGTTATTTGCAGGTGTCACCCTCAGCGGGGGTTGTGTTGATAGAGGCGGAAACGCCCTCAAGGTCCAAAGCTACACATATACACACACATCTCTCTCAGTCAGGGGTGTTTGAGGCCCAGGCTTATGGCTGTGACTCCCTGGGTTGATGGGGCATAACATGGGCCAGTAAGGGAACTGACTGGTGAGCCAGATCAGGCCGGGAGGTGGACAGCAGGACACCAGAGGACAGCAGGGCTAGGTCAGTGGGGAGGCTGCCTGTCATCCATTTCACTCCTGATGAATTGGCCTGTTTTTTTGGTTTTTTTTTTTTTTGGTTTGTTTGTTTGGGGGGGTTCTCTCACTTTCTCCACGTTCTGTGTTGATGTTCAGCCTTCAGTCTGACATCAGCTTCGAGAGTAAATTTGCCTTTCGTAAATTTGCACAATACTGCAACGTGGTCAGCAAAGCATTTTAATGTCTTCAGTGTCTTTGGGCAAGTTTAAGTTTGAGAAAGCAGCCCTCTTGATGTTACGGTGATGTCATCCAACAAGGGCTTGGAGGAAACAAGGTTTGCAAATGAACAAACTGAAAGACGTTCGAACATTCAAACAAGGTCTAACAAGTTCTCTCTAAAGAAATCTACATCCACCACATCTCTATGTTTATGAACTCTTTCATGAGCAGTGTACATAAAGGATGACATTTATTGCCAAAATCTCCCCAATATATTCCAAACAAGGTGATGACCATCAGTTCTACATTTAGCCAGTTTTAGAGAAAAAAAGAGCACAGTCCTCTGTGTTTCGAAGAACATCAGTCAGAAGTGACTCATTTTTCATTTGCATCAATAAAAGGTCTGAAAACCCTTCAACAATCACCTGTTCTTTCCTTCTGTTCATCTATGACTTACTTGTCCTCTTTTATAACGAGCTGGACATTAATAGTTACTGGCATTTAAGCCAAAAACATCAGTGGGTGAAACACAGCTTAGCTGATAAGTGACTCATTTGTTTTTGCAAGCCATTATGCTCCAGCTGTGCAAGCTGATGTTTTAGGAAGCGGGTTCATTCATTACCTGCTTCATTAGTTCTGTCCCTCAAGGTATGCCACCTTTGTGTAATTCTGTTTTTTTTTCTCTCTTTCTTATTTATTTATTTTACTTTTTGAAGACTTTGACTGCACAGTGCCAGACAGGCAGTTTTCTGTATTATATCCCTCAGGGACCGAACTCCTGAAGAAGAAAATGCCATCCATTATGGGGGAGTGAATAACAGGATCTGCTTGACTGAGAATCAAATCTGTTTCTATTATGTAAATATAGATTGGCAAAGCTACAATTGTATTTCATTTTCTTGTTACCATTTTATCCCTTGGAAGTCAAAGAAATGCTGTTTGATTTTTGATTTTTCTTTTATATCCCTGCATCAGAAGATGAGGAAGGTTTTTTTGTTTTGCTTTGTTTTTTCTATTGCAGCGACAATGCCATAATTTCACAGTACTGGGATTTATACATATATATATATATCTTTTTTTTACTTTACTGAAGACAGAAAAGGTTTGATTAGATATACTGTACATCTGCCTGCTGGAATACAGCATTTCTCCTATAAATTAACAATGCACCAACATAAATGCACTTAAATCCACTCAAAGATTTATCACAGAGGAAATTATCTTCATTCTATCTGGAGCCTGTTCAAATTCAGTTAGCAGCATCTTTGTACTCGGTCAACTTTCGCTCTGTTTATCACACGCAGAAATCAAAGATTTAGTTCAAGACTTGTTTTCTTCCTGTGTGTTTATCACCCGTTGCTCCTTCAGTTTGTTCCATTAATTGCAGACAAGTTGCAAGTTGAATATTTTGTCAGGGTGTCGGATGGATCAGCTTGAACTTAAGACAGAGAGGCAGATAGACTGCAATATTACCAATATCCAGACAGTATATATGTGAAATCAGAGCTACAAACACATAGAACATGGGAGCTGGGTACGCTCTATAGTATATGAACTTTATCGGGTTCAGGCCTTGATCAAATTAAGATTTGTGTAGTAAATGAATCACAAATGGGTGGAGCAAACCAATGACTTACTTTGATCCCCGAACCTTTTTGTAAATCCAGTTACCATCTGTAGACAGATGGACAGAGCGTGGATCTGTATCTTGTCTTCTCCATCTCACACATGATACTTTCTATATAATAATATGAGTTCAGGTGACATCTTGAGTGTGTGGTTATGAAATAAAGCAAAGAGCACGTGTATTCAGTATGACGAAACCAGATGCAAAGTAATTTGTTAGTCCCTTGGACTGCATAACCTCAGGATAACCATATTTCTGCCATCTGTCAGGATGTAACATACTCAAATACTTCAATATAACTTTGTTCAGACAGAATTAACCAATTCCTGTGTATTTTAAAGTCTGATGAATTCCATTTGAAATAGACTAGCATCTTGTTGCTCTGTTTTATGATGTCTGAAATAGAAAAACACAAATAGACAATACTCCTACAACTGTCATGTGTCATCATTATTGCTCATTTTTATCTTAACTTACTCATACAAGCTCAGGATCAGAACCCAAATCTACTGCTGATTGAAACCCAGCCGTGCTATAAGCTCCTCCACCTCCCACCTTCACTCCTACTTGTGTTGGCACAGCTCCTGCGCATTGTTCTGGAAGTTCTGTTGAGCCTGCCTGCACTGGTTCCCTGCAGTCTAACTTTGCTCTGTATTAAGAAGCACACGTGGGGTTCAGCGTTTTGCAGAAAATACAACATCGCTGTTCATACCTTGGTGTAATGAGACCCGCAGAGGACGGCGGACGGCTATAGCTGCTCTTCTTCAGTGGAGATGGAGATACAAGTTTCTAATCATGGACACGGCACTCAGTGACACATTTGCTTTGCTTTAAATTACAGAAACGCTAATTTAAAGACTCAGAAAGATACAGTACTTTATAATTAATGAATACTTTGTAATTCACCTCCTTTTTATATAATGTTTAAGCAAGTCAGCAGCTCCCAATCATTACTCATATTATCATCGTTATTATTATTATTAGAGAAACACTTTTTGCCCTACAGCTAACTTGGAGCTGTTGTGACTTCCATGCTGACCTGGAACTCTGACAATTAGCTCGAGCAGTAAGTCCTCATCATATTCAGTGCTGGTCAGCCCTGTATCCTTAACATACTAAACAGCAAAGAGCCTGTGGGGCCCGGGCAGAGTGTGAGAGGAAGATAGACAATTTGTGCCTATTGGTGCCTTTACAGGGTCTTACTGGGGGGGTGCTTTGATGTGCACATGCATCCCTGGACCTAAGGGGGGGATATGGGCTGGAACAGATACGGTTGTCTCCGCATGCACACATGCAAACAAGCGGCTGTGTTGTGTGGCTGCTGGGTGGCCTAGAAACAAAGCAGGGACGACCACATTTGACCGCACAGCAAAAGTTCAAGAATTCATCCGGTTCAAGTTCCCTTTAGTTAAACATTTGATCCTAGTAGTCAACCCTTGACTTTTTCATTTCGGAGGGCAAGGAAATGAGGAACACTGCCATGGGGGCAGCGCACTGCCATCTTGTATTATATAACAACCATGTTTTGACATTTTTCTGTGCATGTATTGAGGGAAGGAAGGTGGTTAAAGCCCGAGCAAGACGTACAGTTGCCTGTCATATTAAAGTGACCGGCAGCAAATTGCACATCTAGGCTAATAAAAGCAACAGAGAAATTGCTGCCAGCAGATCCCCTCCAAATCTCCCCAGTAATTCCCCATGAGCCCTGGCATTACCGCCTCACTACCCAGCCTCAGATTAACCCCCAGCCACCCAGTCCCCACCCCAAGGCTTCACAGCATTGTAGTTTCGCCAGGCTACTTCAGCCTCCTGATTACGTTGCTTGTATATTTTTCCTACATCTTCAAAGGGGCTCCCAAATGTAATTTCTTAGCTAATAATATTGAGACCACTGTGCAGGGGCTGATCTATAACATTTTTTGGCTGGATGGGTTCATCAGTGTTATTGAGCACATAATTAACAGACTAAAATCTAAATGTTGACTTACGCTATGAATATTCAGTTTATTGAATTCAAATTTTTCAAAGCAGTGACACTTGAATAAAACCTTGGCTTTTATTTATGCTCCATTAGATGCGGCAGACATCAACAGCAATTTTGCTGCTTGGTTAAAATAAATAAATAACTTGGATTTTGATTGGGCAAATCAAAGATTTACCAACATTTTGAAACTCAGGAAATTGTCAGGGTTATTTCAAATAATGTCTGAACTCGATCTGATTTAAGATACCTTTAGATTACCCAAAATATTATAATAGCTCATAGGGTTAATTATTTTTGATCCCATCCTCATGAAAGAGATGACTCATGCACTACAAAAACAGATTTCTAAGAAAGTTTTTAAAAAGCCTTGTTTTAAGATAATTTCTCTTATGTTTTGTCTAAATAGAAAAATAATGAGGTCTAGAAGTTTTTATATAAGAAAAAATGTCTCATTTTGAAATAAATATATCTTATTTATAGCTAAGTAAAACCGTTCTTGCCCGCCTGGCAGGTTGTTTTGGATTAATGTAAGACTATTTGACTAGATTTAGGAATATTAGGCTTCTTTCTAGAGTCTGTTTTTGCAGTGTGAACTCTGTTTACCCCACCCGCTTCCTAAATCACAGCCGTACTTATTTTCTCCTCGCGCTCTGAGTTCACCTCATTTCTGTCTCCGCTCCTTGCAGACGCGCGGGGTCAATCGACCCTGCTGTGCCTCACCTCTGAAAGCGTTTTGACCTCGACCGGGTGCCCAGCGTCGTTCTGAACCGTTCAATATTCAGAGCTACGTTTTGTCTGTCAGTGTCCAGCGCCAATTCCAACCCATCTCTCCAGTCACAGAGCAGAGCCCAGCTGGGCTGTGCTTCCTGTCTGCGAGTAAATACTTCAGAAAAGGTGATATTCCGTATTAGATCATTTAAGAAATCTTTCTGGGTTTCATGGAATTATCTATCTTCTCTATTTCTCCTCTCAATCTGTTTCTTAATTTAGTCTCACACAAAGCTTGGCACGATTTCTAAACGACCTGGTCCCTTGTCTTGTTATCAAATGTCACCAGGAGGTTTTTAGTTGAAATAACATCTTTTTTTGGCTTCAGACTTTGTGTGCTTTGTCTTTGGCACCTTAAACACCAAACCAACATGAGGAAACTACCCAATGAGCTCCTTGGTGTGTCACATTGGTACATCTGTGCAGAAAAATGCCATCAAGCTGCCAACTACAACGTTCAATCCTGTCTGTATATTACTAACTTTGAAGTAATGCCCTTAATAGTTGAGTTTCTTGTTAGGTTTGTTATATTTTTAGACTCTTTAGACATCTGTGTTTTATGCATGAAGAAAATTTTTTTTAAATTAGCCTAGACAGCTCATGTACCAAAGAAATATTTCTCAATGACGTATCTATCCATCCAGCTTCTGCTTATCCAGATTCGGGGTTGTGGGGACAGCAGCATAAGCAGAGACACCCAGACCCACCTCCTCCAGGAGGACACTAAGGTGTTCCCAGGCCAGCCAAGAGATGTGGTCTCTCCAGCATGTCCTGGGTCTGTCTCATGGTGGTCTCCCAGTTGGTTATGCCCCAAACCCCTCCCCTGGGAGGCTTCTAACCCTATCTATAAGGGAGAGTCCAGCCATTCTACACAGGGAACTCTTATCAGCTGCTTGTATGTACAATCTCAGTCTTTCAGTTACTCCCCAGGGTAGGAACAAAGATTAACCAGTAAAAAGAGTCTTGCCATTTGGCTCAACTCTCTCTTTACCACAAGAGACCAGTAGAGAGTCCTCACTAGTGCAGATGATGCACTGATCCGCCTCTCCTGCTCCATTCATTCCATCACCTGTGAATAAGACCCCGATATACTTCAACTCCTCCACTTGAGGCAGAACCTCACTCCCAGCATGGAAAGGGGATTCTACCCTTTTCCAGCTAAGAACCAGGGTCTCAGATGTGGAGGTGCTCTCGCTTCTCACTTGACTGGGAACCACTCCAGTGAGCGCTGCAGATCCCCACCCAATCATGGCAACAGGACCACATCTTCTGCAAAAAGTAGAGACGAAATCTGGACATCACTGAACTAGAACCCTTCCACTCCCTGGCCAGGGTTAGGGTTCAGGATAGGACGCCTGATTCAAATGAAGGGATCACCATGAGCTTGTCAGGAAAGTCTTCATAAGTCTGTTAATGATCCAATCATTTGATCAGGTATGTTAAAAGAGGGAAATATCTAGAATGTGCAGGCTAATGGTGCTTGAGGACCTGGATTGGGGTATGCTGCATTGGACCGATGTACGACACTGCATCTGGACCCCAAAAACAAGGCAAAATAGATGCCAGTCACCAGTGTTCCCTAAACCAGCGTGCTTTTTGTTTAACGTCAGATTTGATCTGATGTACAGTTCAGCTCAAAGTAATCTGAGCCTGGTATATTCAGTGCAGTGTGGGTATTTAAGAAAATGCAGTTCATCTGAGGAACAGATAGATATCAACAAGGAAAGGTCCACGGGCGATCTGGAATAACGGCACAAGGAGAAAAAGCGTGAAAGTGGGAAGACTTGAAGACAGGCACAGGGAGTGTTATGGTATGGGTATATATGGTTGCTAACAGTGCTAACAGTGCTAACAGGGATAATGATCCTAAACCTA
>JBAMYA010000012.1:7627062-7696921 GCA_037176975.1 Arrhamphus sclerolepis
TGAACGGTTAAAGGCATGAGCTGGGTTGAATTTTCTTCGTCTCCCAAACGTCCACACACAGGCTTCAGAGGTTGTGTACAGTTCTGCACATTCCCCCGTCAGTTTTTTTTTTTTTTTTTTTTTTATAAATCACAAATTTTGTGTAGAAAGTGGCGTGCGCCTGTTTTCTACGTACGCAAGCTTTATAAATGAGCACCCAGGTCTCCAGCAGGTACGCCACTAACCCCCCTTTAGAAGTTCTTTTCGACATGAAATATGATCCGCTGCATCAGATGTTCAGTTACACAATGAAATCCAGCATTTTCAATGACATACGACTTGTCCATCATTGATTTCAGTAATTTCTGAAAAGCAAACTCCAGAGTTTACAACTGCAGTAGTTAGGCCCTGTTGTTGCTTATGTTACATCAGCTTAGCACGGTTAGCATGTCACAGTTTTTCCTGGTAGGATTTTGCAGCACTAAAATAATCTATATGATCTAAAATGATACGTACCTAGTTCTGTTCAGCAACTCAATACTGCTGCTTCTCCATCTACAGACCCAAAACAAGAAATTGCAAAATATTATTAAGTAACTTCCTGCCTGGTTATAAAGCCGTCATTCAGAACCAGTCACAACCACACTGTGGGTCAGAAAATAGATCCGCTAGCTATATGCTGTCTTGAAAACTACTTTGTCTGTTTGAAAATTCCTTTTAACTCATTCTGAATCGTCTCTGAACTGTCCGTGCTGTGTTTTAGTTCATGCTGGACGGAGTATGTGGTGTATCACACGTTTGATGTCTTTAAATGTCCCAATTAAAATCAGTAGGAGAAGAAGCAGTTGTGTTACTTCCAATACAGAACAGCTCAGAGAAACTGCTTATGAGCTAACGACAGGGAAATTTCACTTGGCAGTACGTGAGTGCGCATGCGCATCTACTTCCGAAACGAAGTGGTTGCTATGGGGATCGGTGCGTTTGATTTAATGCACTGGGATGTTTTCCACACTTGTGGATGTTTATCGATGTTTCATTTAAAATAAATAGTTCACCATTTTGTCAAGTGTTTTTAATTCCTGACTACTCCATAGACCTACATAGCCTACACTAAAATAGAGAAATGTTTTGACAGCTATTTTAAAATGCATGAAGTGAGATAGAGATGAAAGTTTTGGTAATAGTACCGGCAAGAATTTAAAACTGCTTTTATCCCTGTATATGAGACAGCATCCTTAGAAACAGTTTAATCTGTGCTTGGTACTGAGGGAGATCACACTAAGTATATATAAATTAGCTCCAAACATGGTGTAGTTTTTTTACTATGTAAATTACTATGTATTTACTATGTAATCTAAATGATCAAGCAATATGGCTTCTCAGTGGCTGATGAAGATTTTTTTAATGGCCAATAATCAGCCAATACAAGTGGTACCATAAGATTTTAAAAAATGTGTATAAAAATGAATGAAGCCATATTTAAAAACCAAATAAAGAAGTTAAGTTTTTTCAGTAAGCTACAGCTATTCACATAAATATGTACATTTACCACAGTTCAAGTAAAGCGCTGGTAATAGTTGTCAGTCTACTGCTGCATTAATATTTCTCATTAAGTAATATTTCTATTTTTATATGACTGTAAAGCACTACAGTCACTCACATAAAATACGGTCAAATTCAGTCGAGAGGTTGCCGGACCCAGCCCCACCCCTCTGCTTCAGCCTCTAAGCGAGTCACAAGTCCGCGTTCTCTCAGTGCCTAAAGAGGGTCTTTTTTATTTTGTCATTCAACTGCATTGTTTTGTGATTTATGTGGCTGCTGCTGAGTAGTTTTCCTACCTTGTAATATCGTTGACGTTTTGCAGATAACTGTATATATGTTTGATTTTCCAACCATCACCTGTCTATGATACGGTGTGAGGTGGAGATTAGGATGTCTGAGATTCTGCTCCGAAAAATAAACTGCTTATTATCCTGATTAAGACAGGAAAAGTATGTACAATTGAGCAAGAATCCCAAAGAACACATACACCTAATAGTTGTAGGTGACCTTCGACGCAGATCATACCACTCTGGTTGCTATCTTTAAAAGGTAGGGTAAGTAATTTCTGGATGATGATGTTTTCTTGGTATTTGAACAAAAATAAGCCAACAAACCTCCCACCATCTTCCAGTGTTCCCCAAGAAAACATCACAAACAAAAAAAAACATCTGGAGCACGAACACTCCCAGTGGTAGGGATGCTCCCACTCTTTTTTGAGTTTACAGACTACAACTTTATTTTCTACCTACTTTTTAATTTCTACCTCTACAGTATTACAACGTGCAACCAAAGTTTATGAGTTAACATAAGTAAAGTGATTTTCATTAGTGTCATATTTGGACAAGGCAATTCTTCACTAATTCGCCAGGAAAGGGCAAGGGCCACCAATGGTACTTAAAAGATTCAGCGTCCCTTGAAAGTCAGTCTTGCAGTCACACCATTTCTTCGTTGAGAAGCAGTATTGAGTGCTCATCATCAGCTGGCGGTTTTTTGGGGAAGAAATCCTTCATCCTGTCAAAGTAGGTTTGGTGTGCAGTCGTGCAGCACTCTGGGGGGGTCGAGTACAAGAAGTCTTGTAGAGGCTGGTGGCTGAGAACACTTCAGATCCCCTGGACAATCGTGGAAAAATAAAAAGCATTGAAAGCATTGCTAAAGAGGGCCCAAGCTGAGCATCTGACATCAGGGAGATTCAGCTAGGAAATAAGACTGTTGAGAGTGGGGGGGGTTGGAGGCTCTGCTTCAAAGCGAGGCCTTGAGCTAGTCACTGTTGAGTAGCATCAGTCTCTCTTTCTCTGTCATTGTGTAATTATGCGTTTCTTTTCTCTCCCACTGCAGCATCTTTATTAAGTTTCTGGGTTTTTTCTACAGGTCTCTGGCCTTCTATCGGTGACTCAACTTTGCGTTGTCACCTATAGATTCATGCACTACCTCCAACTGGAGCCCTGCCTCTGCCTGCACAGTCCCGTCCTAAAGCCTTATGAGCATCCTGCTGCTGCTGGTTATCCACTTCATCCTTTCTCACAGGATTTGGAGCAAAGTTTCCACTTTACTCTTCCTGCTGTACCAAAGCAAGGGAAGGGAGACGAGATCTCTTGTTTCTTTACGCGTGGGTGTGTGTCTGAGGACACTTATTGGGATCCGGAACAAGATGAATGAGCGCTCTTACTGGAAACCAGAAGCAATAACTGATACGAAACAAAGAAAACCAATAAACCCTCAAAATGCACAGCACATAAATACTTCACAGGGCTTAGTGTAACCATTAGCAACATGTGCTTTCAAAGTTGACATGGGAACAGCAGTCATCATCTGATGCTTCTCTAATTGTGGTGCCACCTTGTTTCCCGCAGTCAACATGGCATTTCTGTAATGTTTGTTGAAGTACCCTTTAAGTGTTTCAACAATGTCTAATGAGCTTTTTATTAGGAGATTTCAGCTGTGACTCCTCCACGCAACATTACAAGCAACACAAGGTTTCACACGAATAATGATTCTTTGCCGGATTGGGCAGCAAAAATAGGTGATGCTTTTGTGCTGAGAACGTTGCATTATGAGAGCATCAATGCAGAGTGTGGGCGTTGATCTGTGCAAATGTCATGCTCTGCTCAACAAGGCTCGAATTGGACTTGTATTTACTGAAACCCCCAGCTTGTTTGTTTTTCACTCCGCTTGTAATATTCAACTGCATTTCCTTATTTAATTTAAAGACATGGCTTGTTGCTGGCAAAAGTTGCACGAAGCAGAACAATTGTAATTTCACAACGCATTACAGAGCGTTTCCTGTCATGATTGCCACATGTTTACATGTGTATGGAAACCAGGAAAAGCAGCATTAACATTGCATTACGTCTCCTGGTGTCTGGTGTGCCTGCTCAAATTAAGAAGAAATGCAGCGGCAGTGTCCCTGCTTAGTGATAATGACGTGCAGAAACTATGAATAACGGGACTGACCGTGCACGAGGTGGACGTGGCTGAATGGTACATGAACAAAACATTGGCAATGGCTGACTTAAAAAGCATGACTGGAGAGGTTTAAGCTGTAATAAGGAAATGGAGAGAGACAATTAAACGACCACATCTGGCAGTACCGCTGCAATTAGACCTCTGTTACTGCTGTAACCACGCACTGCCTGAACGTTGTACTGGAGACCATAATATTAATGGTTGCTCTCACTCTGAGGCTTTTAGATCGCCTTTAGAATCACTTCACGTTGCTCGGATGCAGGACTGAATCTGGGAATCCCTCTTTTGACTGTCGTCAATATCTGGTTGATTTGATTTCTGGGCTCTTTCCCCTCAGTCCACATAAGTCTATTTGTTTCCTGCTAAACGCAAACCAGCATGTCAATCTGACATTTTATGAAGTGGTTTAGCTTTAAAAGGACATGCTGGTTTGTTTTGGTTGAAGCAAAACCTTCTGGTTGCTACTTTCCAGATCTATTCTATGGAGTGTGTAGTTACGTGTGTTGCATTAATGGGATAAACCAACATTAAAATGTCTGAGCCTCACAGATTTGATTCTCGTGTACTTGAATTTTCTTACCTTCTGCAGCCTTTGATCTGTGGGTTGGAAACCTACTCACCGTAGTAAAACATTCCCGTCTTACATCCTTGAAACAAACACGCGCGTAGTTTCACACGCTGACGCTTGACGCTGTTGGAATCACTTTTTATAGACCAGCAAAGAAGTCCACAGTGGGAGGTTGGAAGAGTGGGGGTGAAATAAGAGATCATGCTGTTTCTTTCCTGTATTTGTGAAAGTATAGTAATCTTAAGCAACAAAAGAACTTGGATTTAACTGAGATCGTTGGGTGACATGAAATACAGATTAAAAATTTGCATGTTCCTTTGTCTGGAGACGTACTGGAGTCTTTGGGCGGAAAGACATCATGCGTCCATGCGTAGTGCGTCCATCCTTACTCAGGTGAAGTTGGTAGAAAGTACGATTTCAACACATCACTAAAAAAAAGTTATGCTTTTTCGTAGTTTGAAAATCAGAAGACCATAAATTATGACGTAATCTTAAAATCACCACATGATTCAACACATGGCTCTCCTGCCCTCAGCTGGAGCAGGTATGTGTTGTTTTTTCCCCCAAATTTTTAGATATTTCATTTGTGATCTGGATTTTTATTCAATCCTACTAAAAAGAGGGAAACTGAGGCCAAAACTTAGATGGGACCAATGTAAATTATTGGGTTTTTTTGGAAGTACATTGGATTTTTTTATTTTTTTAGCCAAACATCCATCTGTCCTACATGGTGACTGAGTGTTTTTAATATTTCATTCTACTTAAAACACAGCTCTACCCGAAAATTCTCATTTTTAATTAGATCAGGTTGCCATACCCAGCTGCCATGGACATGCCTTTACTCAAGTATCCAAATCATTTTTCGGGGAAAAAAAAAAAAAAAAGAGAAAACGTGTTTCAAAGTCTGCTTATATGCACAGTTTCTTTTAGGGAGTATATGACAGCCATTCCAGAGAAAACTCAGACCTGTTTATGGATTACTGATAATCTGCTACTATTGTTTTTAAATGCCAGCTGTACAACTTCCTCCAGTCTCAGTGGAAACAAAGTTCTGTGCGTCTTCACCCTGCTGTTAGTGCACATGCCTTCTGTAAAGAAAAAAAAAAACACATATATCTGAAAAATAAGTCTCTACTCCTTTCTGAAGTATTTTCACACTCGCTGCAGGGGTCAATTTATTCAAGCCTGTTAAAAGCAAAAGAGGAAAAAAAAAACTATGTATGACTTCCCTTCTCAAAAACTGTTGTCTGGATCGGAATGAGAAATGCTGATGGGTGAGCTCGGCATGGATGCACACACTGCACGCAGATGTAGTGATCTGTAATCTCAGTCATCTTTAGTACACAAGAGCAATATGATGCCCTGTTCACTCAGAGTTGGAAGTCTTTCAATTTGGCATGAAGAATACTTTGTTCTCTCTCTCGGGTGCGATTCCTCTGTAGCTCTTTTTTTTTTTCCTCAGATCTCAATAACATGCACATATGCCTTTTCCCGCTCGTGCTATACCTGTGTCACATGCACGCAGTTGGAGTAATGCATCCAAGCCTGCTTTCTCTGTCTGGCGCTGCCTTTTTCCCGCTTTCCCCTCCTCTGTGGTCTTTCAGGGTTTTCAAATTTCCAGTCTGTCTCCTTAGCCACAGGAATCTTTGCTGACGCCTCCGCCCCGCAGCCACAGTGGCTGAGAGAGATGCTCTAGAGGCGCAGGAAGATAAGATAGATGAGACAATCGCATTAAGACTCACTTTACCCATTTGACCAAGACCAGAGGTTGGGATTTAAACGTTAGGATCTGCATGCTTTAATCCCTGCATGGCGGTTTGTGCATTTCCCAGACTGAGCACATTACCTCTGCCTCTGCAGTCTTAGCTGCTCACAGTTAAGCTGGTACAAATTAACACGCTATCGTTAAGGGAATAATGTGCAGCCATATGCACGAGGAAGTCTTGGAGAGTGACACTGTGGCTGGTGTCAGCACAGCAGTGGATTTGTCAGTGCTACAGAGCAACATGCTGTTCGGATCCTTGGGTGAATACTCTTGACATTAAAGATGGCACACTAAAGTGTTTCCTTTTACCGTTGTCTGCACCTGTCAAAATAGTGCGGTTAGTTTTTGTTCTTGTTGTTGTTTTATGTGCTCATCCTGCATTCAGGTTCTAACACTGTGTAGCCCCACAGAGACACCTGGTGGACTCCAGCGGTAGAGCACTCTGTGTTTGTGTGAATATGTGTGTGAGTGTGGGGTCCAGGACACATCCCAGCCTTCCCAAAACTCATTTTCTCCATCTGTTTTCACACTCACACACTATCCCTTTCTGGATCTCTCAGCCGAAGACCATATTTTTGCCGGCAAAATACAGAACTGTCCTCCAGTACGGGGCCTCGTCTATATCTCCAGACCAGACTTTCCCTGTTAATAGTGTAGCTATAATCTGAGCATACAATGCTGCACTACAGGGCCAAATTAGAGCGGGCCTCTGTAAAGTAAACTGAACTACAAATACCCAATTATACACAACCGTTATCTCCCATCACAGACTTCTGAGTCATTATCATAGAGCCGATGAGCAAATCTGGCTCATAAAGAGGTGCTGAATCACTTTTTTTTTTCTTTGCCTTCCTGGACATACATCTGGTGAAATCTCCTTGATCAATGGAAGATGTGGACTTCCCTTACTACCCCCTTGTTTTCTCTCTCTTTCTCTTGTCCCACAACATGACATTAGCCATCTGGGTCATCGGTTGCAGCTTATGTGGTCACAGAACTTTTAGTATCTCTAGCTTTCATGCTGGCGCACACAAGAGCAATCAAGTTGGGTTTTATTTTGCTCTTCTTTTTTTTTTTTAATTTTCTTCTTTTTTTCTCAAGTGAGTCACTCGGCTTTCACCGTTTCATCAGGACTGGCAGTCGCAGGTCTTTGTCTTCGCCGAGTCCCGGCACACTCCTGCATGAATGAGGGAGAAACTAATTAGAGATCTACTGCAGCTGTGTTAAATTAGTTTCACCTGGCACTTCTCCCAGAGCCACCTTATATCTCCTTTTATACCTGAGCACCCACCACACGTCTTTTATTGCACGCCCTGCAGATTTTACAGTATTTTTGTTTTTTATTTGGTCTTGTCATAATCATCAGCATTGCTATGTGCTAGTCGCTCAGAGACAGGCCCTTTTTTTTCAACGCGTTCAGCAAATCACGTCTTTTTCAGCCAAGAATGTAACCATCTGTTTAAACTCAGCTGTTGGTAAAAGCCAAAAAAAAAGCTAAATGCTAAAAGAGTTGCTGGTAAAAGTTACCTTTGTTTCCTAAGTAATGTCAAACTCTCGCTGTCGGATATAAAGAAGTGAATAAGTGCCAACGTGCTCCAAACGATATACCCACAAGGACGAGCATCGTCTCCTCCCATCATAATAATTCGTAATTAGCAATCCGAACACCTGCTTAATTTGGAAGTCAGGAAAGTTTACATTGACAATGTGCATGTGTGAACAGCTAAATCCCTGCCCCCAAAAGCTGTGCTTTACTTTTATAGTTAAAGCTTTACTCAATGCAAAAAGCAGCAATTGAATTTCAAAAGAAGGACCTGATGAAGAACACTATTTTCGAAGAATATAAGAGCTTTTATGGAGGTATAGAAGTCTTACAAAGTTGGTACGACAAAGGGTTCAAGTGTGTTTTAAAGTTTAAGAGGCAGTCTGGGAATTTAAAAAGGTCTGAGATGGTTTAAGATGGCCTCTCCAGAGAGCCAGAAACTGTTTAGAAATTGATTGAATTACTGAGGCTGTTATGGGGCTTTTGAAGGGTAAGAATTGGAGTCTGGCGATAGAATAGATTTAATAACTGGAAGTAAGTCAAGGTGTTCAGAGCTGGTGCTTGTTGAAGCAGAGATCATCAGATACCCAGCACCTCTAGTGCGAAACAGACATTGATCTCATGTGTTTTTTGTGTTTGTTTTCAACTGCGGTACAGAACCTAACTAAGATTGTACTTGTATGATCTGAACAAAAACAATTGTTTGTTTGTTGATCCCTCTCTGGCTTGTTTATGTATGCTGACCACTGTTTGAGCTGATTGATGGTCCATAAAATGCTGCAAACAGTGCACGAAATCCCAAATCCATTATGGGGCTCCACATTTTGAAATAACTCACACAGTCTTGTGAGACATGCAGATTCATGCAGCTGTTTCTTTTCATATCCTGTCTCTTGTCTCCCACAGGAAGTCCTGTTAACCTGACATGCAGAGCGTTCTTTGGTTACAGCGGAGACGTCAGTCCACTTATCTACTGGATGAAGGGGGATAAGTTTATTGAGGATCTTGATGAGGAGCGCGTTCAAGAAAGCGAAATCAAGTAAGATCATTAATTCCTGGTCTAAGGTTAGCTGATTACATTTGTGGATTCTGTTATTTGCTCTCACTGGAAGGTTTTTGTGATATGCTACCAAATTACAACGCTGAGTAATTTATAGGTTCCACCAGGGTAAACAGCTGCCCACACAGTGCTTTATCATAACACATAATAATCAGACTGACATTACCATGTGTAACCGGTTTCTACTTTATTCTTACAATACTGTCAGTGCGATGCTCCAGGGCATCTCTTTGACTGATTAACTGGCTCAGATGAGTGGTGCATCACACTGCTTGTGATTTGCAGCCAAAATGGCTGAGTAGTATATCTTCAGTTCATCATAGGTCTGTTCGTGAGCCGCATGAGCAAGACAATATGTTGTGCTTTTTAATCAAGATGGTGGGCTAATTTACAGGCAATGAAAGTCAGTCAGAAGTGACTAATCAATCACCATCATGAGGATCTCTGACAGAAGACGGGCAAAGCAACAGGGTTACTGATAACAGTTTGATCGACCATCTCTGATCAAACACAAGCATCACGTTACGTTTATGAATCATGTTGGATTTATGTAACATGATGCATCAAACTATCGGATGAAATTTGAGCACTACATTGTCATAAGTCTGTCCAAAGAGATGAGGATCTTCGTTGGAAAGATAACACGTGTGACCAGAATGAGATTATCCCCACTGTTCAGACAAACGCAAGCTACTCATAATTTATTGAGCCTTGGCAGTGACGGGGAAACTCTTAATCCTCAAAAATACGTTTTCTTTACTGTGCCGTCATCACTAAGGCACAAAAGAAGTGATTCTTGTTTTCTTATGTCCAGTCATGTCAGAAAGCTTGGTTGGGCTCCTTTCTAGGTCTGTATAACTTTTATGTGGAAATAAATCTGTTTCATGGGAGATATTTCACACGTTCTCTATGCCTTTAACAAAGTTTCAAAGACCATGTGTATAATTACGTTCAAATGTTAGCATTCTATGTTTTCCATGAAGTTTCCACTTTGAGTGAGGGAGCTTTTTCTTCTCTCTGTGCAAAAACATGGTCCTACGAGACAAATGTGACAAATGTGCATTCAAGGTTGATTTCTGAGGCTTTAAAGTCGGAGAGAGTGTTTTCAGTTTTCAGCTCATGGATGCTATTCTGTGCACAGCTATCGCTTGCACATGCCAAATTTAGATTGTACTGTATATTAGATACCAAATAAGATTAAGGCCAAGTCTATGGTTCCTTGCCACAAGCTCAGTTATAAAATCAGCTTCAGTTTTATTTGAAGGAATATTCAATGACTTTTAGAAAGCATCACCCAGCTCTCACAGTCTCCTGTCTCTGCTGTCGTCCAAAACCATCCAAAGTAACTTTGGACCTGGTCACCCCCTGCGTATCACACATGAACGACAATGAAACCAGCTCACACAGCTGCAGTGGATATCATGACATGGAAGAAAGTAATGATGGAAGAGAAAATGAGAGGTTGACCTGGCAAGACATCAAAAAAGAGGAAATATCTGCCTGGGTTGCAAAAGACACTTAACCTTCTACGCCTATAGGGGAGCACTCTGAGCTGAAAATTGCAAAAGCTCCTTTGTGCTGCTTTAAAGAGAAAGAGTTTGCCCAATCATCTCTACATCTGCCACCCTTGAAAAGTTAATGTAGTATCCTGAGGTATTAATGAAACGTCTGTGATGTTTCTGTGACTAAAGCCTTCTTCAACCATTACTCTACGGCTGTCTTCATTGCAGTTGGTCTGAGGAGACGGAGTCACTTTACTTCACTCCATCTTCATGGTCTCTCTCTTTTGCAAAGCAAACCTGGCTCACAAACAAACTCACAATCAATAGTATGAGCAATTTAGAATCACCAATTTAACCAAACATGCCCGCTTTTGGACTGGTTTAATAAACTCAATAAATAACAGGTCAAAGTCTGATGCAGATCCAGAGGTTACTACTGAGGCGAGTGCATTGGCTGAATTCACCATGGCTGTTGAGGAACAAGGTGCAATGTAATGCTTTTAATGTAAAACAAAAGTAATATTCAACATACATTTGCAGTAACTGCATAACAGCCTCAGTGGGAGAGTTAAATGGCGAGACTGATATCAGTAAGACAGAACTGCATGTCCTGGGTTTTAATATTCTCATTAAGGAAATAATAATATTCCTCTTCAGAGTTTAAGATAACTTTTTGTTTCAATTTATTTTTTGGTTGTTTTCTTTTTCCTCGGCTACATTGGAATGCATCACCCACCCTTTCATGTCCTGCTCCGTTGTACTGATTTGACAGCCCACACATATGACTAGAAAGTCTCTGTTGTCAACAAATGCCATCTAATGAAAAGGTTAACTGTAGGCAGCGTGACAAGGCTGGGAGGAGAGCTAGCAGCCCAGTCACTGACCTGGCATTTCGAGATGTCTTTATTAGCCTGCTAGCACGCTCTGTCCGGCTCTTAGCGTTGCTCTGTGTCGTGAAGGACACCAGGCCAATTTAGAGCCTACAGGATTTAAGGGGGTGTTGAAGGTGGCAGTTGGGTAGGTGGTGTCATAGAGATGAAAATACTGATAAGTGCACCACATGCAGTTTGAAATCTGCTTTTGTGTGATTGCCAAATGATGTAACAAGCAAAGAAATCGAATTTGGGACCCTGAGCTTCATAGAGAGTGTATCTTCATGTGTGCGGAAGTGAGGAGGCTCATATGCATATAATGGGGACCCACACTCACGAGTGTTTGAAGCACTTTATTTTGTGCCACTGCACTTCATCTGACTGTTATTTATTTAATTTTTTGCTCCCATTTGTATGTGCACCACTTCAGATCCTTTCCATGACATCACTCCACGAGCTTTTAGCTTTGAAATGGAAATTAATCACACAGTATCCCCTGAAGGGTTGCCTGTAATACATGAAATGGAGCTTTTGGCACATCGTTTCACCACCGAGATTCTGGGTTGATGCAGAATTTCGTGGCTGCAGAACAAAACTATACAACCTCTGAGGTGGAGTCAGAGCACAGGCTCTCAGACGTGAAGGCTGTGCTGCTGAAGTTTCAACACCGGAGAACTTTCAGTCCCTGGTGTATGGCATTGTGCGCCCTTTTGAGCAGCAGTTCAAGTGTGAAATTTCATTTTCTAACTCTAATTAATGCTCTTCCCGATTTATTCCTGGGAAATTAGGATACTTACAAGGTCCAGCATGACTTCTGCTGTCTATTTCTGCTGTTATCCCGGACTTGCTTGGTGCTAAGAGACAGTTTTGTAATAATGAAAGTCCTCTTATGAGTTGGGGATTTTAAAGGGACACTGTGTAATATTACAGGTTGTCTATTAGCAAAAATGTACTGCTTCATTCAAAAGTATGACCTTATTAATTAGTAATTACGTCTATCATCAAATCACAGTGGCGTTGGCATATTCAAAGGTGATCACCATGTTGCTCCGCCATCTTGAAACTACGGCCCACGGCAGGGAACATCCAGGAAAATACAGCTTTGTGTTTTGCGTTTGCGCTAGCGCTGCCAATAGTTGGCTGCAAACTCTCGTCCAACCAATCCACTGCCCCTACCTTGCAGTCTTCTTCCTCTTCCTGTCTTGCTAGTGGATTCTTCTAAAATGAATGTCACACTCTAGAAAGAACATTTCCCCGTCAAAACTTCAGGGTATTAGAGGAAGCATTTCCCTTTTTTTTTGATAATTATGGCAGCACGATGACTTGGTGGTCAGCACTGTTGCCTCACAGCAAGTAGGTTCCTGGTTCCAGCCTCCACAGGGGCCTTTCTGTGTGGAGTTTGCATGTTCTCCTCGTGCTTGCGTGGGTTCTCACTGGGTACTCTGGCTTCCACTCACAGTCCAAAGACATGCTCCTTAGGTTAATTGGTGTTCATAAATTGTCCCTAGGCGTGAGTGAGAGTGTGAATGGTTGCATGTCTACATGTAGCCCTGCAATGGACTGGCGACCTGTCCAGGGTGTACAGGACAGGAAATAGCGGGTATAGATAATGGATGGATAATTGTCGCAGACAGGTTGGGGCACCCCTTCCGCCTCCCAGCGCTCTCCCTCCTTCCCAACCCTGGTCAGCTTGGAGGAGGGCCCCATTGCCGTCAAAGCGGACTCATTCTCGCACGAGTCAGGTACAGCTGCCGGTGAACTCTCACATCTCCATGCTGACTGCGTTACGCATGCTCTCTGGTGGTGGGTGGCCCTTAGCAGGGGGTTGTAGGGTGGATACGATGTGGGTCCGCACCTGCAGCTTCCTGAGCTCTGTGAGCCTCTACCTGCGCTATATCGCTAGGTTAGCTACTGAAAATGGAGCGTCTTCATTTTCAGTTCTTGCTGGCTGATATTAGCATTGAAGTAAAGTCTTGTAATGGACATTTATGACATTTTTTGGTGTAAATTACTAAATGAATACAACAGCTATTTCACAAAACTAACCTCATCAACTGAGAGAATATTACTAGAAGTTGTGTTGATCTGCAACTTCTCTGTTTCCCAGATCAATGACAGCTATCGTAGAAGGAAATGAGTCCTGGGAAAAGGAGCGGGATATAGAATGGTTGCAGTATACGACCTCCCCACTCAATGGGAGAATATCCTACAGTGTCCCTTTAATGAAGAGACTGTCTATAGGATTGGAGGAATTTAAAATCTGAAGAAGGAGCAAAAAGTAGAATTCAAATGTCAATCAAGAAGCATAAATTCAAAGAAGCATGAATTATTACATCCTCTACTCAAGATTGTAATATTTGTTGTATTGGCCTATTTGCATAGCATTCTTCTCGTTTTATTGAGCACTTTCACACTGCAAGTCACATTTATTCGCACATGCATTCATACAGCACCTTCCAAGTCTAGTCTAGTCTCAGTTTAGCCTTGGTATAGGGGAACACAAGTGGCATCTCTTGATATCTAGAAATTTAATTACACAACGTGGTCAATAGTAAAACAATATGCTGACATTCAGTTTGTCTATCCGTGTCTTGTAGCTGTAATACGTGCTTCAAAAGATGGCACACCCTGCAGAAATGGAGTTGAGTAGCTGACTCCGCCCCCTAAAACGGGCTGCTATGAACAGAATTATAAACATGTAATTTAAAAAGCAGGTGGTATTTTGACCAAAAATAATTTCACAGATATTACATGAAGATATCAAGACATCTATTGTGAAAAAGGTGGAAAATGGAACCTGTTTATGGAAGAAGTCAATTTTTCTGAGGTTAATTGCAAACACTTGGATTTTCAAAGCTGTCGCGAACTTAAAATTTAAAAACATAACACATCCCTGACACGGTAGGAGCATCTAATATCTGGTATTTACTGTACAGTTCTGGAATGGAGTGTTTTGAAGATGAAAGATGAAAGAATTATGGTGATATCTTTCATTGTTGCTCTAAATCAGTGGTCCTACATTGAACAGGGTGAACAGAATTTGCAGTGTACATTCTGTATCCTCATAAAGTCTACACACACCAGTCTTGACATTGTACCCATGACTAAGCACATGCAACCTGGTGTAATGATCCGGTCCGACTGTAGAAATTGTGTACTGTGTAGGATCCCCAACTTTGAGGCATCATAGTTAGCGTTTCAGCCTCGTCATCTTAACCTCTTTTCAGCTTCATTTCATTCTGTACTTGCTGTAACCCTGAAATGGGTAACACAAAGCTGTAAGAACAGTGTATGGAAAGGCACACTTTGCACAAGGTAGGTCACTGACTCCCCAAAACCTGCAACTATGAACATGAGGTGTAAAGACGTGACTGTTGTATCTGTTTATCTCGATGGTGATTGTCTCAACATATTAATGCATTGTTTAATTGAGCCACAACTCTTCTAAATAGTTAGCAAGCGCCTGTCCAGCTGCTTAAGCAGCCAACCATGGACATCCCTCTGCACCACAAGAGGAAGCATGGCAGATGACCCCAGGTTACCCACAGCACATGAACTGATTAAACAATCTGTTCATATTAACTTCTTTATTTGTCAGCTTTAGATGTACCCAAAGAATTGAGTTATCATCTCACTCCCCTGACCAGATGTGAGCAGATACTGTTAAATTTCACTTCATTTCACTTTTAAGATGTCCTTTTTCCTTTACAAAAAAACTTCATGTATCTGACTGCCTGACTTCACCTTTACCTTGAAGAATACAAGGATTTCTCAGCATGCTTCTTTTCCATTTCTCTTATTTTATTAGAGTTAGGGGTCGCAGCGGTAGAATTGGCACAGCGGTCTATATCTGCTTCCTAAATTGCTGCTCTCCAGTTCAAAGAAGGCGTGTTCGTGCATTTTCATGCCAGCAGGCAGATGTTATTCCTTCAGTGTTTTCAGCAGGTCTCTCAGTTGGCATATCTCTGCAAGGTTTATCAACATCGGAGCCGGTAAATGTGAACACATCTCCGTATGCTCATGCAGAAGGACGTATAGTTTCCACCCTCAGTTTAAGGGGAGCAGTGGTCGTACTTGACTTTAGAAGTTTGAAAAGAACCGTTTGAAAAGTGGAGCACACCTACCAGCCGCTGATGCAACAGCATGGCACGTGCATTGCCATGCCCACGCTGATGCCTACTGGGTCATCTATCATTGCCTAAAATTTCAGATATCAAGTTGGCTCTGATCTGATTCAGATCAACCTTTGTGCCGTCATCAGGGCAAAAAGAAGCGATCGAGCAAGCAGCGAGTGTGGCATTTAGACAAAAAGAACAGCGGGAAAACATGAAGTTCAGCCTGAACTGTTCAGGTGTCAAAGAAAAACTGCACCAGCGTTTGGATATACGTACAGAAGCATACAGAAACTGTCTGCACCCAACTCAACATAGGTGTAATTGTCTAATAAAAAAGAGTATGTAGTATTGAGCCACTGTGTGCACTTTCACTCCTGCTGTAGGTTTTTTTCTGATTTGCCCAAAGCCTTTTGTTTTCAGATCAGCCTGAGTTTGATTTACTGACCGAGTTAAAAACAGTAACTTTCCCAAAGGACTTGCAGGGAAGTCACTAAAGAAAACTCAAACTCCAACTGTTTTCACGTGTTTGTGTGCTTCTTCAGATGACTCGTTGTGGTGTTATAGTCCCTGGGGATCCTAATGCACTTCCATGTCCATGCCCTCAACCTTTTAACCTGCAACCTGCCAAACTGTACGTTTGCCTGCCTGCATGTGTGTTTCTTGCTTCCATTTCTTCTCCCCACAGCAACCAATATATTCTTCCTCTCAAACCTTTCACTAAAATGTATGATCGATGCCGTTGCGCAAAGATGTTTTTCTCTGCCAGCTCCTGCTCTGTTTCGTCTTTGTCTGTGTTAAGTCACACATGGGCGCCGCACTCTTTAAAAAGCCATCAGCATAGATCTGTATCCCAGCCTGGTGAAGCCCAGTGTCTCTGCCTGAATGGCCACACAATAGAGAGCGATGAGCTCACAGGAATCAAGAGAAAAGGCTGAATTAGTTTCCTTTGCACATGCATATACTTACATGACCCAAATCCAAAAAGGAGCCACCTTGTTCTTCTGTAAAAGCTTGGATATAAAAGATGAACTTTATTAGTTTTTATAAAGCAGCAGGTCCATGTAGCTTTAAAATAATTTACCCTTAATGGTTCTTCTTTGTACATCGTCAATAATACAAAGTTTCACTTCAGTGATATTTTCTGTGGGATACCAGTTATTAGCAGCACTTTGTGAAGCTAATGTAAGATATTGCCGTGGCAGCAGCGAGTGTATTATAGTTTTTCTTTATATCCCTAACACTTCACAATCTGCTTTGCTTTGTTCGAGCATTGATCAACACAAATTAGATGAGTTTTCATATTCAAATGTCCTGCGGCAGGCAGTGAATGAATGCCCAAGTGGCACTTACACCTTTTTGCACTATTAGCCTCATGCATCATTAAACAGGGGCTGAAAATAGCAGTAATTTTTGCGGCCTTAAAAGAAAAAAAAGCAGCTCAACAGGAGAGGTTCTTCTGCTGCTGGTGTTTTCTTGTTATTTCTTTGATTACAAATTGTTTAACCAGGCTCTATAGGTTATTGGTTTTCAATGTGCGTTTGTTTTTGCATTAATCACTCCAACAAGAATGGACAAATGGTGACGCAATAAGACTATGGCCAGCTGGAAACACCAAATGTGCTGCATTCAGCTTAAATCCTGGAGATTTTACACTCGTGTAACCACCTTGTAAATTTTCATGTTGACTGACAATTAGCAGAGATATCAGAATAAAAATGTTGCAGGTTTATAAAAAACATGGACTTGGCCCAACTGCGTCTTCCCTTTAGGACCAAGTAGCTTTTGTTATGGTTACAACTTGGCTCATTGCTTCATCTTAAAATGGGAACTGTACACAGTGTTAGAATAAAGATTAGGTCTATTGGGCTGAAAATGGGAGTGACATTGTACCCAAGGGTGTGCAACCAAAACGGTGAACTCCGGGAACAGTTCCAAGGCCACTTCAGAATAGTCTAATGTGTCTCTCTTAGCCATTCTTGGGTGTTTTAAGCTGTGTTTAGGGTCATTGTCCTGTTGAAACAACCATGATCTGCAACCAAGACCAAGTTTTCTGACCCTTGATAGACTTGAGATTTCATCGCCCCTTCACAGATTCAAGACTCCCTGTGCCAGATGCAGCAAAGGGGGCCCAGAACATAACTGGGGCACCTTCCGTGAAGCCCATTCTAGCTCAAACTGCAACAGTTGGGGCAACCTGAAAGTGATGTACCTTGACCTTGGAGTTCACCTCTGATCTCCATAGAAGTTGTCCTGGGCCCTTTGGTGACCATTCGTATGATCTGTCTCTACAGTTTGACATTGATTTCCCCTTTGCGGCCATCCAGCTGCTTTGTGGTGGTTTTATAACCTTTACCTTTAACATGCTTGTCTATAATTTTCTCTCTGATCTCCTAAGATGGCTCTCTCTCTCTCTCTCTCTCTCTCTCTCTCTCTCTCTCTCTCTATCTCTATCTCTATCTCCTTGACATTCTGTTGTCCATGTTCGGGGTGGCACACATCATGACGCCAAACAGCAAGTAAGCAGACTGATTACAGTATTGAATTTTTTTTATTTTTTTTTGCTATTATTCATCCCCGTGGGGAAATTCTGCCTCCGCATTTGACCCATCTGGGCTGCTGGACCCAGAGTGGTGGGCTGCGGCGTCCGGGGAGCGGGTGGGGGTTTCAGGTGCCTTGCACCTGTGATGCTAATTATTGGACACACCTTAGTTTAACATGGCCTGTTATTTTCAGTTTTTCTCAGGGTAATAATGTAGCCTGGGGCCTGTACTACGAGGTCCATCTAGGTATGTCTCGTGCGACCAAAACGTCCTTTTTTGCCTGAACATGTCCACCTTTTACGCCCTGTGCGGAGCGTCCATGGAAGGGAGTTATAAATTCTGATGTAGATTAGCCCAGTTAAAACAAAAATGGATTATTCAGACCGTCAGTCTTACAGTACAGTCTATATCTACAAAGTAGCCTGTCTCCTAACTGCCAGGCGGTGTGTGTGTCCCCTCCATGCAGTAGATCGCTAGTTCGATCCTGTGCTTGATATCTATTTTTTGACTTTGGCCAGACATTTAATGTTTTAAATAAATGTGTGGTTTATAAAGCTACTTTGTCTTTTTGGGTTTTCAGGACACGGTCACCCTAAGTACACACACCACCGACTTATGTTGCATCGAGGCATTATTAATTCAAAGTAGGTAATCCCCCCCCAACATTTCAGACGTTCCACAGGCTAATAATCTTCTGTAACACAGATTTAAAGATCTTAACGAGAAAAAAGAAAACACCTTACTTACTTACACATTCACCCAATCAGCAAATTGTAGCCAACAACCCTGCTTTGCTTTGTCAGCGGCCGATGTGTTTGATTTCTCTCTTAAAGTTAATTTCAATTCCTCAAAGCTCTGCATTATGATAGTGCATGCTTCTTTGGTAAAGTAAGGTGACCACGCCATCATTGACAACGGAAACGTGCACTTTCATGTGAATGCACACAAACTCCAAGTAAGTTAACACAGGTTCAATAAATGTCATAATCAGCATTGTAGAACCAAGTAACACCACTTATCTGAGTAAGTTAACCCCACTTTGTAGTACAGGCCCCAGGACAATCTCATTAGTTTGTTTTTGTTTTTTTAAAAAGATTCTCTTGAACCACGATTGAAAGGGAATGTCTGATTTTCATGAGATTATTTTCAATGGAATATTGAAATGGAATATTACTTTTGTCAGTCAAAGTTATTTCTCTGACCATTGCTGGGTTCCTACTTCTGGTTTTAAACAATTTTCATCATGAAGATTCTGCAACGTACTCTCACTGACCCCTTTAATCTCCCAGCGCAGGCTTTGTCGTTGAAGGGCAATGATGTTATTAAATGCCGTCATTTTGCCGTCTGCTGATTGGCTGCATTTACTTTGCAGCTTTAGACACGACAACTATCCGGTCGAGCACAGAAAATGATCTCCATTTGGCTTGACACGCTACTTCAAGACTTTTACCTGGTGAATTGAAATCCGATAACAAAGCAGTGCGGTAAAGCAGCAGTGAGTCGTATTTTTGGACTGCATGGTGCTTGCAGGAAAGTGAAACTGTAAACTTTGTGAAATGTGAGTTTGAGAGATGGTAAAAATGTACAATCTTAAATATTTTGCTTGTCAAGCTGTATTTTGTTCAGTTTGGATTTGGTTCTGGGTTTATAACTACTGGAGTTGCCTTGGCATTTTGAGGGTCTGAGCATCAGCTCTTCCTGATCAGCACTTCCAGGGCTTCTTATTGAAGCCGCTAACCTGGAGTGTGACACTGTCCTTTCTCCTCCTTGACAAGAGGAACACCCTGATGATCAAGAGGAGGATGTAACACCTTTTTTTTTTGCTCATGAGCACAATGTCCTGTTGGATAAAAATGAAAACCTACACGTCCATGTGCTGTAGAGCTCTTCATAGACTCACTGTGATCAAATAGGCAAATCAGCATAAAAATTCAAAAGAAAAAAAAGAGCAGGGGAAGGCTCTTTAGTAACAAAAACTTCAAAAAGGCTTTTTTTTTTTCTTTCACCGAAGCCCCTCTGGCAAATGTTGTGTGAAAGGTCGGCCCCTTAGCACATCCTGACAGTCCAGCTATTATCCTCATACCAACATGTCGCAGCCAATCAACTTCAAGAGCCTCGACGAGTCCAGAAAGCAGATCTTTTCATGGGGGGAAAAATGTGTCATGACTCATGTGATGTTGAGTCCTCTGTCAGTCACAATCAGGCAGCTCCTACCCATGTGCATTTTTATTTTGACGGTCTTACGTTTTACGTATAAAAAAAAACAAAAAAAAACCTAAATGCTGACGCAGCCATCAGAAAATATAGAGCTGGGAGCTACACTCAGGCTCTGTCAGGTAAACTTAGCTGCCTCTTCTGTGCAGAAACAGTATGGAGGTTTAAAGTCCAAAGCTCTCTGACGATGTCCTAAAACCAGGTGGAAGTTTGTGATGCCAAGGTCAGGATTTATGGGTTCTGGGATGCATACCAGAGACATGACTCAAATTTCCTTGATGCAAACTTTTTTTTTGTCAGAAAAATCCATATTATACAAATGAGTCCATATTTTCTACTCATGACTTTTTGACCCAAGATTTTTTTTTCTTTAACAGAATATCTGTTCTGCCCTTGTTATTTATAATATATAGTCACTGGCATTGCTTCTTTAAAAGCACAACTTCTCCTGCGTTCTGAGACCTTCTTTGATGCACACCTCACGGTCAGAAATCTGGAGGTTCAGATTCCCAATTCGGGAAGAAGTTTGAAGTCATGTTGTCGTTCAAACCTTTACCAGTGTCAGGTCCAGAAAAACCTTTGTACGAAGAGATTGCAGCGGTGCCCTCCTTAGCCAATCGATAAACGCTGTCCATCATGACACCATGACGTCCAACACTCGTCTTTGGGTTGCGCACCAGGCTGTGCTGTCATCAGCAGCACCTCAGAAGTCCATCGCTGTCAGATGCCCTACAGTATGTGATTGGTCACAGCAGAATGCTGTCTGCATCTACTTCCTCCAGTGGATGAGGGGGAAATGAAGGGGGCAGCGAATTGTCCTTTAATCTTCCTCTCTGAGATAAAATAACTGCAAAGCTCTCTTTAAGATCTCAAACTGAGTATTTCCACTTTTGATTTATTCTGTTCAGATAGTGCCAAACTGCTGCTCCTGTTAATATTTAAAAAGACCTAAATATATTTATCCGTCATTGTAAATTAGGATGCAAGTCATGTGAGACGAGAAAAAGATTTGGGAGCCTTTTAACTAAAATGCCATTGTGACTTATTCATTAAGGCTTCCCTGTTTGGCTGTTTGGGGAGTTTTGGTTTAATTTGGTTTCTTCTTGGTTTTACTGCAGGAGGAGTTACAGTTGGGCAGAAAAGCAGCTGTTTTCTCACAAGATTTCTTTGAAAATGACACAAGAATCCATCTAGCCAGGCTTTTAGCTCCAAGTCTGCAGAGGTTGGACCAATCAAAGTCATCACTGACGATTTCCAGTATCCTTATGATTAACCGGCAGGTTCATGGTGCACGAAAACATAAAGTCAACCTGAGGCTGCAGGTGAACACCCCACTAGGAGGACCGCCATCCCAGTTTCTTTAGTCAAATGCATCTGCTAACTTTTTTTTTCCCCTCAAGCAGTGTGTATCGATTCAGCTGGTATGTCTTCTTCATTGGAATGAAGATGTCAAACTGCATAAAATGATATGCATTCAGAGAAAAGCGGCAGAATAAAATCATTAAATAAATGAAAATCCCCTTCAGAAAATTAGCAGCAATCACTCCTCATGAGCCCCCTTGTTTATTTATTAGCTTTACCTCTAAATGAAACAACTTTCATGCTTGCAACAACCATCTTTGACATCTATGCACAAATCTTTCTCTGCTCTCTGCTGCCCCTCCAGGACAATCCGGGAACACCTCGGGGAGCAGGAAGTTTTCATCTCTCTGACCATCGACTCTCTGGAAGAGAGCGACCTGGGCAACTACTCCTGCTATGTGGAGAACGGCAACGGGAGGCGGCAGGCAAGCATTCAACTCGTCAAAAAAGGTAAGCCAAGCGCTGCTTTATAGATGTCATTTAAAGCAATCGGACCATTATACCATGAATCTAGCAGATGAATACGCAATTTTTGGTATTTAATAACAGCATGTTAGAGCTTTGGGTAGTGAAAAGCACAATTTAATACCGCAGGCCTTTCGCCCTGACAATGGAGTGAATCTCCTGCAGCAGTTTTCGTGATATGAAGAAGAGCTACGAGCAGGACTGTGGAAATTGACCACTTGTTTCTGCCTGAGTGAGGAAATAATAGGATTGCATGGTAGATGGTGCAAAAAGCTTATTCATTCACCTCTGCCTGAGAAAGGCACTATTCTGCAGGGAAGAAACAATCACTTTTGGGCAGATTCAGCTCAAGCTGCTTGGACGTCTGTCAGGTCCACATCCTCCACACGTGCACACAAACTCTCACCAAGGCAGGTTCTTTGACTTCATCAAACATTGCTGGGTTTTTATTTTTCCTACTCTGCCTAATTAAGGACGACTGTCAGTGGATTCCATGATGATTTAAAACAGAGATGCACTTTTTCTTCTTCTTTTTTTTGTGTGTGGTTATTTGAGACTCTCTTTTAGCTAGGTTGGGCTAGAGTCTCTGCAGGCTTTAAGATCTCAGTACTGACTACATTTACATATAAGATATTTCTCCTCCCTTTAAAGCTGGAAGCCTTGGATTCCAGCTTTGATGCCGGCCCAGTTCCCCTCCATTTGCTATATTAAAGGGGTTTATGCTGCACAGTTGAATCTCAGAATAAGCCGGAAAAGATTAGCCTCCATGATTGCAAAGACTACGGGAAATTGTCTCATTTCCATGTTTTTTGGGACTGTGTTTTGTTGGTTGGTTTTTTTTGTTGTTGTTGTTCCATATGTACTTTTGGTGAAGTGTAACATGTATCAGTGTTTACGCTGCCTTTCAAAGCACAACAGTGGCTTTCACTTGTCTCTTGCATCTCAAAGTGAATTTGGTCCTTTCAGCGTGAGCATATCTTTACTCTTTCCCCGTTTGCCTCGCTTTGGAGGTCCCACGCACACAAACGCACGCCCCTTTGAATCATGCAGCATCAATCAGAATTCGTCTTCTCTTGTCGGCGAAGCATGCAGCATGAATATCTGTCCTAATTTCCACGTCTTGTGCAATTTCCTGTAGCTGTGAATCTCCAAGTCCTCCTGATCAACTTTTTCTCTTGACTAATAATGCAACTCCCTCCCACCCACCCCCCACACACACACCAGCAACAACATTGACATTAATGCTAGAATTTTACCAATCAGACACTACTCTGATTTTCCTTCCTCCTTTTCTGAATCCTCCTCCCTCAAAAGAGAGGTACAGAAAAAGAGTGAGACGAAGCAGTGATGAATTACCCGATGCCATCCAGCTCCATCAAATCCAGCCTTTTAGTCATCAGGAGCTAATTTGTCTTAATCTGTCCCTCTGCAGCGCTGCTACAATATGGATTGCAGGCAGAGAAGAATCGGCCTTTTCCACTGTAATCTGTGCTGCTTGAGAAGCATCTGCTCGTTATGCTGTCCAGATATTGGAGCTGGTAGGGGTGTTCGAAGGGCAGAGTGGAGGTGGAAAAGACAGAGAAGACAATGGGAGGGAGACGTTTTTCTCAGTGAGAGGAATCTTGTCTTCATGCAGCGCCGAGTTTGTTGGCTCTCATGTTTGTGTACATACGTCCATCGGTGTGTTTGGCTGAAGGTCGCCGCCGGACAGGCGTGATGAAACAGCTCATGTCATGCTCATTAGCTCTCTGGAACATCATCCCTCATCATGGGAACTGTCAGCCCGATGGCTGCTGCAGAGGGACGGGCATCGTACACTCCAGAGGTTAAATGTGCACCAGTGATGGATGGTGATGCGCGCGAGTCTTCTCCATCCGTGTTTATGCGTACGTGCAGCGCTGCAGTTCGTCCAGGCTTTTACTGCTGTCCATTAGTCAGTCAATGAAGGCTGACCGCCCAGACTTTGTGAGGCGTAGCCAGGAGGAAATGTTGAACTGCGAAAGATGGAGTGACTTCTGACAGAAAACCTAAAAAGAAAGGAAGAAGCCTTGAAAGAGACAAGATCATGAAAAAGCAAAGAAAATGACTTCTTTTTTTCAAGGCAACTCACTAAACCATGGAGCCTAATGGCTGAGTCCATCGTCCTGTGGTGTAAAATATCAGCACCTGAACAATGCCAGAGTCTACTGACCTTTTAAAAACAATGTAAGTGATGCACCAACATGATATAAAACCAAGTAATGAGCACGGAAGTCCAGCAGTTCCTGAGATTTAGCTCACCAAATCCTTCTCATTTTTCCGTGAGCTCCTGTCAGGCCGCCGTGGTGACGGATGCGGCGAGAGCAGACTTGTTTTCGATCCATCAGGTGGTTCAGCTACCGGCCTAGCACTTCCTGGTGCTGCAGCATGCACGCACACACAACCGATCTTCATAAGTGCGTCGGTGCGATCTGTCACATGCTATTGTCACACCGGTTGCTTCAGTGTGAGTTTTTTATCATCTCGAGTCGAGCCAGAAGGTATTAAATGACGGATACAGAAGCCGCGGTTCTTTCATTCCGCTTTGAGTTATGTGCCATCCGGATCCAATCAAGCTGGAATGAGCAACGTGAAAAGATTGAGGTAGAAAGCTTGAAAAACTGACACAAATGCAGACGGAATGAATGCAGCCGCGGGAGATGCATACAAACAAATGTGGAGGTACAGCAAAGTCATTTCACAGCATGGAGTCCGTTAACATTAGCTGCTCCAGCTTTTCTTATCTGTCATGACTGCATCATGCATCACCTTTTGATGTACTTATGGACTGGATTGTGCACCGACATGTGAGAGCAAAGGGGAAAACCAATGTAAAACCAATAAAATTACTGACTTCCGTTTAACATTTCTGCAACAAAAAATGATTGTCACAGTAAAAAGATTTATCCTTCACAATATTCAAAGTGGAAGTGAATGTCAGAGGCAGTTTCTTTTAGTTTGTTTTTTCTTTTCTTAGAAAAATGCACCTTTTCAGACATAATGTTTTGATGAATATTAAAGCTTTAAACATATGTGCTAATACAAAGAAATTATTTTCTTTAGTCAGCACACAGTTAGTTGAGCTTCTAGAAAAGCTGTCAGCAGGTAGAAATGACCTTTTTTGCCCTTTCAAAAGCACCTTACATAAATTCCCCAAACCCTCAACATCACACAAAGCAGAAAGCAGGCTGGACCAGACAACAACTTTTGTCTTCAAAATTGATCATCTCTATTATTTAGTGGTTATGTAGCCACTCTGGCTGGACTGGACTGGACCTGACGGACCTGCTTTTTCTAAAATGTTTTTCAGTGTTTACCGTGGCCCAGAAGTATTTAGACATATTTGTTTATTAAGAATTTTCAGTTTTAATTTGTTTTACTTGTACAATGTCAGTTCTCAGCAAAAGTCATCTCAAGGTGCTTTACTCAGAAAACACACACAGTTTACAGACGGTTCAATAAACACAATCCGATTCAAGTCCAAAACACATTCAATTTATGTGACTCTGGGAAATGCAAATAAATCTGCAGTCTGAGAGCAAAGTGCTCAGGAACTATGGGGGGGACTAAACCCTTAACAAAGACACGGTCTGTAATAAGTCTGTGATCTGCTTTTGATTTGTCTGTAATGCAGATTTTAGTTTCCTTTCCAGTTAGTTTCAAATGTCTCTGTCTTTCTTCCTGTCGCTGTTGGGAACACCAGCAGAGCTCATGTACACGGTGGAGCTGGCCGGAGGTCTGGGCGCCATCCTGTTGCTGCTGATCTGCCTCGTGACTCTGTACAAGTGCTACAGGATCGAGCTCATGCTCTTCTACAGGAACCACTTTGGCAGCGAGGATATCGACGGAGGTAAGATGAGATGAAAAGATGCCTTTTAGCTTGCATAAAGGCCTCAAAACCTGAGGTACTATAGTGTTTGCTGTGTAGTAGAGGATTTGTAAAGCACCCTGCGCTACCCAGACAGAATCAAATCCCAATCCTCAGCCGTATCTGTCGCTGCTCTGCTCACAGATGGATTTTTAGTTAGAAAACACCTGGGCTATTTTTCATTTCTTAAAGCTGCAGGTGGCACGCTTTTTATGGAAATGTACACATGTTTTATTTAAATGACTCATTGGCTCAGAGTATCTCATTCAGTTCTCCATTTTAGGGATTTTTTTTTCTTCTTCTTCCTTCTACCCATTCCCAGAGGAGCAGGTATATTAAACAAAAAGATAAATATTCTTTAAGTTGTGCCCCGCTTTGAAAAAAGTAACCACAAGGCAGCTTTCTACGAATGTTCATGTGGACGTTCTGACCGTGCAGCAGCCGCGTTTCAGAGCATCCAGCAGATGACGTTTACTCTCCAGAAAACCGCTCACACAGCACCTGCAGTGGATTTTAATTTTTTTTTTTTTCAGGGCAGGTTTGGTCATTCTGTCCTTTCCTCATCATTTCTGTGTTAGATATGAGAAAAGCGCAGGTGGGAACTGTTTATGCGTTTGAAGGTTGATAAGGTTCGTTTAAACTTTTCAGAGATACTGGAGAAATGTGATCCTCTATAATCAGATTACTTTTTTTTCTCCACTCTGACTGTTGCTAGTTTGGTCAAAAGAGGAAATTGCTGCATCACTGTTGCCCTCGTTTAGGGAATCTTTAGAAATGTCTGTTGGGTTTAGGCACAGGAGGCTCGTGATTGCTTGTGTGGGTTGCTTGCTCTTTCTCATGTGTGTTCGCCAAACTGCACATGAGTGAGTGCATGATTGGAAGGGTAATATATTCTGCTGAACGCTCTCAATAAAGCAAATCAAAACACAGCCCCTGTGCCAGACAAAACATTAACTCTCAGGCCTCATCAGCAGTAGTAAAAGAAAAAAAAATGCCTTTGATTGGGCCTGGTGGATGAGTCTTAGCTTGAGAATGCATCAAACTGAGACAAGGAGCAAGTTTTAATTTGATTCCCCTGTAATGAGTCTCTCAAGCACCAGCGCTGCAATGAATTCAGGGGGAATGAGATTAGTTCGGAGAGGCTGAAGGGTTACACAAAGTGGAAAAAGATGCAGCTGGAGAGTTATGTTTGTTAAAGAGTAAAAAGTATTCTGGACCCTTCCTCGGACACTCCTAACTCTGCCAGAACGCGATGGCTGCTCCATCAGACATTTCACTGAAAGGCATTAGCTCAGGCTGTGCTGGACCTCTGGCACCAAAAAAAAAAAGTAACTTTGCCGTAATGGATGAGCCAAAGACGGTTCTTTTTAAAAGTAGGGAGGAGGAGAAATGTTTGGCCTTGAGCTTGCAGCCAAACAGCAATTGTCTCCTTTAATTGTGCTACCAGAATGAGTGCTTAGAGAAAGAAACAGATTTTCAATTTGTTCCCCTGTATAAGGGATCAAGTCCAATAAGACGCAGCACACTGCTTCTGGAGCTCTCAGGGGGCCCCCCACCCCCCAATACTTCTCTCCATGCCGAGCCCGATTAAATCTCTTCACTGCCTCCACTGGCACACACCTGCTCATAAGTGAGCACACCGCCTCACCAGCGCCTGAGAGACGTTCTGACTTCCAGTGACGTCGCGCCGCAGATAAACCGGGAAGGATGAAAGATGAAGTCATCCAGTTGAGTGGAGACAAAACAGCCGCCAAGCTGTGGCAGGATTGGGTTTACTGAGCTCCTGTCTCCATGGTAAACTGCTGCACCGACGGTGCGAAGTAGCTGCATGCAAGATATAGTTGCACAGACACAGATATTTTTCATCAGTAAAGCCCTTAAGCCAGTCTCTTGGATGCACAGAGATATTTTCTCTGCACAGATATAACTCTGCACTCGCTGCCAAGAAAGCGCTGCTGTTTCATCACGGGCAGTACTAATTGACCGCCTTCCTCCCTCCTCTGCCAGATGTAAAATTGTAAGCTGTATGTAACAATAGGATGGACTGTCGGCTATTTGTCGGCAGTGCAATTTAGTTAAAGACTGCTCACTTGTCACATTGTGTGGGTGTCAGAGGAATCAATAATAGGCTTCAGATGACAACAGCTGAGCGGGTTTTACAAAGAGGTTGGAACTCATCAACACACTGCCATAAATACGGGTGTTGGTGTTGTCAGAACAGTGTGGAATTATGAAACTCTGTCTGTGTTCAGCATACGAAGGATATACCAAACATTAATAGTTTCCCATTGCAGTTGTAATGCATCCTCCTCGCTTTCTGTGTAGTGTTGCATCCAGCAGACAAGTTTCTATTAAAATGATCTCAAAGTCAGTGATGCTGGGTGTCCTTCGTCCCTTTTAACCTTTGCAACCCAAAGTTTGGATAAATGGAAGCTGCTGGATGGATGGATAGTGGTTTTCAGCCTTATTTGCGTCTCATGTCTAATATCTGCAGATGAAACTGATAAATAAGTTTAAGCCAACTTGCTTTGGCAATGCTAGCATACTGCAACATTCGAGTTGCATTCAAACAAGTAAGTAGATGGGGACACGTTGCACTTTCCTTAAAGATGCAAAATAATATAGAAAAAAGGCAAAACAAATATATTTCTGGTTATATGTCTGATCCCTACAAATGTTTTTGTAAAATTCAATCAAATTGAACTTAATAGTGACCTGTTAATGGAAATATTTTGTTGTATCTACGTTGCTTCGAAGGAGGGAAAATAATCAAAAGGGTCAAATGAACATAAGTTGGTAAACTGATGGAAAGTTGCAAGTGTAGCAGCAGGAAGGCATGACTGAAACCACCACCAGGAATGAGTTGGAATAGTTGTGTTTTCTTCAGCAGCTAACATCAGTGAACATCATCCTTCACATTAAAGGTTGCGTATGAGACGTTGGGAAAACCAGTAAGAGTTAGTGAAATTTGGCAAATATTCCAGCTGTGTCCTCCTAAACGCGCCCCTTTTGAATTTTCCGTCGAGGATCAATAAAGTGTCATGGTTTAAACATCCTTCTATACCTGCAATGTATCGTCTTCAAACTCGTCTGGATGTAGACCAAGTCTTAAAACCGGCGACATGAATCAAGCTTACTTGTCTTGCAGCTTATGTTGTTCCTGTGTTCTGTGTTCTTTACTTGTTTTAATGAAGCCGACGTCCCATGATAAGCTGTAGGTTATAAATAAGATCAGAATCTGAAGCTGAACTACAAACCACAGGTTTATATCATTTTCAATTAGTGTTGCTTTCTATAGTCTGATGCACACCTAATGTCTCCTGGTGTTTTTAAATGATAGAAAAAGAAAAACATTATCGGGGGGGGGGGCAAGTCGGTCCTCTGCTCATCAGTACTATGAAGTATGTTTGCTACTTTCCAGTCCACTCTCTATTAAACATAATGGAGCCCAGAGATGGTGCAGAGATTACACCTCCAAGTCTCTTGGCACTCTCCACTACGAGTTCAAGAGTTCACAAACTGACTGTGGGCTCTGTGTGCACGTGTGCAACGAATGCACACATGCACACAGAGCGCACGTGCCCAGCGTCAGCCTAGCTGCTCCCTTTGTGGTCATGCAAAGACATGGATGCGGTTTTGTCGGCGAATACCTTCACCCAACTTCTTGAGAGGGGGGGGGGTCATTCCGCCTTCATGATTCACCCTTTTGCATCTCCCTTTCCCTCCTCTCTCTTTCTCACTACAGGCGAGTGAATCATCTCCTCTAAAATAAGCCTTGATCTGCCTACACAGCATTCGTTTAAAAGCTAGCAGAGAAAAACAGAGAGGGAGATTTATGCCACAGTGAAGCAGAATTCAAGCCTCAGAGTTAGTTACACTAAGTGAGGTTACATTTCAATTATTTTTACATGTCCCTGATGTTGTAAAATGAATTGCAGGCCATAAAAACAAGATAGATTATTACAAGGTGTCACATAAGAGTGGTGCGCACTTGCCAAATTCGAAGATTTTCCCCCTGGGAAGTGAGTGAATCTTGTTGACAGTCTCATGGCCCCAGAAAGACGCTGGGGTGTAAAATGGAAAGAATATTAAAAGGGGTGAAATTGGGATGTTGTCCTGAAAATTAATCTGCAGTGGTTAATAAGAATGTCTAGCTGGTGTTTCCATCTTTTTCAACACCAATGTCTTGGATGTGTTGAATAAAGAAAACACATAGAAAGTAATATTTAATTTCAGATATGTGGCCCAAATTATATGAATCTTTTTGTTGTTGTTGAACTGTAGGTTCACTAAAATGACGTGCAGTCTTTTAGGGTCATCTATTCCAGATCCTTTGAAGCGTTCGCCTCTCGCTGGACAAAATGAGGTTGAATGGAACTCAGTTTGAAAATTTCTAACATCCCCTGTCAATGTGATCTTGTGTTCGGCTGTGAAGGAGACAAATACCTTCTCTGATCAGGTCTGGCTCAATGTTGCCTTCCAGTTCAGCCTTAATGGTGGAGCCAGTCAGGTCTTCCACAAGAACCAAATCCAGTTTTTATGCTGGTTACGAGGTTTTGTCGCTCAAAAGTTCAAAAACTGTTTCTGTTTAAGTCTTCCAGAATTATACTTTAACCAGGAGAGCATCACTTTTATGACAACCATGATTTCTGGATTATTTGCTGAGGACAACATGGATTTTCATTTTTAAAGGGGTGGGATACAGCATGTTGCATTACGAGGCCTCGTTTGATCAGCTCTTCCATGTTTGGATGCACATTCTTATTTTCAACTATTGATGCCGTTCCCTGACGAACAGGGAACAAAACCTCCACTTTTCCATCCATTAACACAGAAAACCGACTACGGTTTTTTTTGTTTTGTTTTGTTTTCAAACTGCATTTCAGTGTACTGTAGTCTTGCGTAATACTGTTTTATTGTGTCCTCATGTTTTTTTGTAAATGATCAATTGTTCCATTCATTTGATTTCCCTCTTTACTGAAGTTTTTATTCAACTTTTATGTACCTTTTATAATATTCCTTCAATACTTCTGTCCTTTGAATGAAACATGATTTTCAAGTACAGTGCATATAAATATTGTAGGAGATCCAAGTCCCCCCCACCCCCCCACTCCCCACCCCCTCCAGCTTTTGAGCAACTGCTGTTCTTTATTGAGAGAATTCAGCCACTCAAACCTTTTCTTAAAGAGCAAAGTTCATAAAAGTTCACGTTACATCGTCCTGTTGAAAGCGAGCGAGTTCACTGCTGCAGCTGACAAACTAGATGAAGTGGTTGTTCTGTTCAGGGCGCAGAAACTGTTGTTCCTACAGTAGTCAGGTGCTCTGGGACATCTCCAGGTCCCCCATTCTAGTGCTGTAGCTTAAGAAGAAACATGAAATCTTCCTTCACTTTGCACTTTTCCCTCTCTCAGCTCAGTCCTTTCAAATCCACCATCAATCTTCGCTCTCATGTGGGTGATGGAGCGGCGCCGTGTGCCGGCCTGAGCAGGCAGTGTTGGGCGTTTAGCACAGGCTGGAGTCTAATTTGTTTTGCCTGCAGTGGGCAAAGTAGCTATCAAGGCAACATAATTTGTCAGTGGGGACGTAGCTGTAATGAAAAGCATTCAGATGGGTGGAGGATCCCAGAGGTCAGTCTAATGGAGGCGTCCTGTCTCGATGAAGTCTCCCAATGGATGAATAGCTCTCTCTGCACCAGTATTAAAAAAAAGATTGTGGGCATCCAGGGTGTATTAGTGCATAACTTTGGTCTGTTTTTCAGGGATCTAAAGACAATAAAAGCTTTGGTAACATAACTTACTGATTTCCCTGGGGCCTTACACAAGCTGTCTTCTGCCTGCAGACAACAAGGACTATGACGCCTACCTGTCCTACACCAAAGTGGATCCAGACCAGTGGAGCCAGGAGACCAGAGAGGAGGAGCGCTTTGCTCTGGAGATCCTCCCCGACGTTCTGGAGAAGCATTATGGGTATAAACTCTTCATTCCAGACAGGGACTTGATCCCCACAGGAAGTAAGCTCTCTCTCTCACGGCGATGTGAAGTTGTGTCGAATGTTTTGTCGCTTGGTGTTGCTCGTGTTGCTGTTGTCAGTGCAGTGGTGATGCCTTGTTTGTCGGTTTCTGTTATGCATTTGTGTTGTGGCATAACAAAGACCCGTAAAGACCATCACTGTTTTCATCTGATCCTTAATGAGATGAGCTTTTTCTAACAACTGGCTGAACGCGAAGTTGACCATTGGCTCATTTATTGGCTCATTTCTTGATTCTAGCGCCAATCCATCACTGCTTTTAGCTTTCAGAAACACCAAATATTCATCATTACTGAGCTTGTATAAAAATAAGGAAAGTTTCAAATTTCAAACTTGAACACTTTGATTTAAAAAAAAAAGAAACAAATGCACCAATGTTCACAGAAACACTGAGGCAGTGGAGCATATGTCAACGTTATTGAACAAATAAGATAAAAGCATAGCTGTAAAAAGCCTTTTTGGGTACTCCAGGTATGATGGGGTATGTTGGGGTTTTGGTTTGTCTTTGAAGTTTTACTCGCAGAAGTACGCTGACCAGAATGCTAATAAGTAGGAGTTTTTGTTGTTTTTTTTAATGGAGACTGCCTCATAAGTGCCAGTTGACACTGGTTATGTAAATTAAAGCAGCACATTTTTTTCATTTATTTCATTTTAATTAATATTTGATTACTGTTGGGAGAGCAAGGTGACATATCCTAAGGTCCTGCCCCTGTTATTGGTTAAAAAAAAAAAAAAAACACCTAAAGTAACTCTGGATTCCCAATTCTGTCACCTCTCGTTAAAACTGCATATCATTTTACTGCCCTACGTAAAAAATAATGAAGTAGCTCATAGACGTCATTCCCGAGATGACTAAGAAACTCAAGAAAGTTGTGATGGGAAGTCACTAAATAAGGGACAGAGCAAGATTAAATCTCAACAGTCTTTACCTTTACAGCTTTATATTCGCAACTAAACTTTGATGCAGCAAGTGAGCCTTCTCCGTGGTGAAACAAGGACGCGCCCGCTATTGTTGTTTTTGCATACGTGACTGGAGTTGCCACATATAAAGACGTTGCCGCGTTTCGGGCCGCATTACCATGAAGGCCCCGCCCACAAAGAGGTGGTACTGAACTGTAATGGAAAAGGACTGAGATCAAGTCCAGCCGAGTCGAGTAGTTACAAGTGGAAAAGGGCCATAATATATCTAAGTAAGACTAAAAATAAAGACTTGAAACTACAGACTTGGCAATGACTTGATTTTAGTGAATTTTAATAACCATTGCAATTAAAATGGGGTCACGCATGCATCTCTGCAGATCAATGACAAATGACCAAGAGGTCCAGCGTGAAACACTGTTTCAACAGCGCAACAAAACACGTGTCAGGATTTAGTTGCTTGCTATTTATGCAATTAATTATAACTCCGTGCCGCATAATGCGCTTTTAATTTTTGTCATGAATTCCTTCCTCAACTTGTGATTCCCTCAAAGAGAAAACTGCAGAACCAGGAAGTACTAACAGCCAGATTAAAAAATGTTAATGATAATAATAATAATTTCTACACTTTAAAACTTTATTGTAAAATTTTTACAACTGTAAAAATTAGATAGTATAATATACACAGTACAAAAATAAAAACATTCATTCATGAAATATCATTTGACACTTTGCATGGAGCTACCTTAGAAGACCTCTATAAATGCTAAACATAATTACACCCCATAATTTCCTGCATAAACAAATGACCCCCAGTGTCATTTTTAGGAGGATGAGTGTCTTGTGTTAAGAGGAACCGTGTTTGCTTCAGTGCGGGCTATGACACGAGGGCGAAATGTTAATCTGTGCTGACGCTGCATTTACTCTCATGCACGCAAATGAATAACGCGCAAGCAAAGACGGAGCCTCAGATTTGTTTTTCTATGTCCTCTGCTCTCTATAGCAAAGCACCTAACAAACTGCATTTTAGAAAGCAAAAAAAAAAAAAAAACAGACACTGCAACATTTTGTATTAGTGGTCCAGTATTATATTATGTATATTATGGAGAGGTAAATAATCATAATGTCTTTATAAACAGAGGTTATTCATCAGTTTCCAGCTGTCATTTCCATTCAAAGCTATTTACAGCTATACAGACGGATGAGATTATTGTTGATGTAGATGAATTAAAAAGCACAAAAGTAGCAAAGTGACAGAACATATACTGCATCTACACGAGAAGTAACATTTTAAAAAAAGAAAACTCATGATCTACAGTGTTTAAAGCCTGCGGGAGGCATAATAACCTCTTCCATATATGCAACATAATTGGCGAAAGGGAGAAACGTTATGATTACAGTCCATGTTGCTGATCCAGCGCCACACAAACTGAGCCTCTGCATGCTGGTGTGTAATGGTGTCAGCTGCACAATCAAAAATCTCTTTATGCATGGATATTAATGCATGTTTTACCACAGTATATTCCTAATGGAGCCTCTCGCCATGCCCCGTGCTTATCTTTGATTAACTCATCACACAGATGAGTTTGATAATATCATTATGCTATTAGCTTCCATTTGAATACTTGCATCTGCCTGTCGCCGCGCACATACCTCCATTACTAATTCTGTTCCTGTTCAGTGGCAACGTGCCAAGGTTATACACTGAACCCCTTGCTGTGATCATGTGCTCGATTCGGGGGACTCTGGTAATATGGGAAAAATGGCATAAAAATGCAAGGACTGAGAGGAATCTGAAGTACATCTGCTACAACTCCAGCTTAACTGTGACTGAGTGTAAACATTTAACTCCCATCGGGAATGTATTTGCCTCTCAAATACAGCCGATATAATCAGACATAATCCCCAACTATGGATAAACAAAGTTTAGCCATTCGGGGGGACTGAAGATACGTCACCAGTCCCTCTTCTGGGACCATTCCAGAGTATGATTCTGATCAACAGTGTACATTCAGTATCCTTGCTGCTTTTTTATGCTACATGTCCCATATTAAAGCTGGAATAAACTGGTCAGCGCGATTATCGCTTTACAATCGCCAGCAGAGCATCAACGACGAACACAGTTTATGCCAGAGGAATGTCCCCAAACTTTAAAGAACTGTTTTGTTTTGTTTTTTTTTTAATGCCAGCAAATGTTCTGCAAAATTCTGATCACAATTTAAATGTAAATATCTATGTTTAGGTTTCACCAATGATCATTTCCAGGATGATACAAGACTACTTAGAGGTACTTCTTCCCCAGATTTTTCCCATCTGTGTCAACACACACCGACACAGACTTTCTCAGCAAAGCAGTTCTGAGTAAAACTTTGTAATAAGCTACAAACGGCTGTTTATTGTTTGATTAGTGATTAGCAACCTCTGAGATCAGTAATTCATCAATTTCTGTTTTTGCTTTTTGGTTTGTTTTTTTTCTCCCCTACTTTTGATGTTTCTGTGATGTGTTCAGGAAATTATAGAATTAACTGCGAAAAAATAATTCAGATTTTTGTGTGTAAATTTGAATCGATTAAAACACCAAAGCTGGCCATATTTGGCCGCAGCGCATGTCAACAAAAGAAATCTGATGAGGGGTTCCTCATCAGGTGCCAAAGACTTGAACTTCCTTATGGATGACAGGTGGAACCAAACTTATTTTAAATCTCTCTCAGCTTGGAGCTGCTGTTCCCTTTGCCATAACGGTATCATTACGCCGAGATCTAATGAGGCGCTTGTGGATATTTTTGAGCCTGACGAAGGATTTAAAAACATCTCCAAACGGTGCGAAATGACTCATTCATCCGCAACACCTGCACAGATAGCCGTCTGACCCCGCAAATTCAAGAGCAGACCAAAATTTCATCAGAGGATCTACTGGGTTTGTCAGAGATGTCTCCATGGGAACGAAATCACACCGTTTCTACTGCATGTCTGCAAGAATTTATTCATTTCTGAGGCCAGTGGTGTACTTATTTGTCTCACGCATCAGTTGATATTGTACTTGAATGAGCGATGAAAGGGAATTCATGTTTCCAGAGTTGCAGCTTTACGAGCTCAAAGTCGAGCCTTCGGTGTTTTAACGGTTAACAAATCTCAATTAAATTTTCCACCTGGTTCTATGAGCAACAAGCTGGTGGTAAATACGCACGAAAGCAAGAGGCGTTTTACAGCAGACTGTGCAGCACACAAGCAGAGTTTTCTTGCATAACATTCAAAGTAGGAGTTGCATGCTGCAAGGTTGTTGGTGAAATATGGAGGTAAGATCACTCCATCTGATTTAAATGTCATTCCAGCAGTTTTGCATTGAAAACATTGAGGTTTTTTAAAAAAAAAAAGTACAAATCTTAGACACTGTGACGTTAGCTGCTTGCGTTGATGATAAAAATGCAATACTTAACTGTTAATTATTTAAATGCTGCATTCATTTCCTGTGAGGAGCTTGTGTTTCTTTGTTTTTTTTAATGGTCTGGCTATTTTTCTTTTTAAAAAACTGGGACAAAGTATAGAAATCAGGGCAATAGTGATTTTCTGTCTTGTGTAATTAAAATGAATATACAGTGTTTTATGACGCTTGTGAAGTCTCTCAAAAGAAGAATTTAATCTTTGAAGCTGTAAAGCGCTGCCACACGGCATCATGAGATGGCAGATTTACTCGTTAGTCGGTTTAATCAGTCAGTTCAAGACATAGGAATGAAACTACAGTACATTAGCTAATTATAAGGTGTCAGGTTTGTTTTTTTTTCATTCTAGTTTGTTCCATTCTTGATATGCTCAAAAGAAAAGAAAGGAAAATCTTAATGGAGCAGCCTCAAACATTGAAGGATGAATTTCAGCCTTGAGGATCCAGTGAATTGCAGCATGATGACCAATTACCAAACAGCAAAGAGACTGACTTGTCATGTTGAAGTACAGGGGCGACTTCAAATCCACGTTTACTCTAATCGAGTTACTCTCATGGTGAAGCCTCAAGCAGAGCGTGACGGTAAAGGAGCAGTTCGCTCTCTAGAAAAGTGCAGGGCAGGCCGGAGAGGCGATGTGGCATTGGTTTGCTTCAAGACCAGCAGACGCATGAAGACGTTATTAAGTTTCACACAGATGTTCTCTTTGGTTTCGCACACATGAGGCCTGTGCTCTGCGACTGGGAAGTGAAGTTCAGCTCACCCTGTCGACCTGTTCTTGCTAACGCGCTTGCACGCGCAGCTCCTCCTGACAACCAGGACGGGCTCACGGAAACTAAATCAACTAAATCACACTCATTATTACCTGAAAAGCTCTAAATTCACACTTGAATTCACCGTCAGATAATATTTGTGAACTTGAACTGACAAAGGTGTTGACTATTTGTACTATTTTACTGAAATGCTGCAGAGGTTGTACCTGTTTAACTCTTAACAAATAATTGTCATCCCCATGCCACATGGTAGAATGATTTAAGCATTTTCGTTTAATCTTCTTCTGATTTTTAATAAGAGCAATTTAATAAGAAGTCGCTTACGAGGTCAAGAGAGTTCTTGAAGCCTGTGTGAGATGTCTATTTCTCATTAGCTCTTAAATTAGTGTTAAATGTTGAAATATGCTCATCTAGATTATGTACAGGCAACTAGGTGAAAGCTAAATCAGGTGAAATGTGAATTATTAGTCACCATTATGCATCTGTCTCTGTCTCTGCAAATCCAGCCTACATCGAGGATGTGGCTCGCTGTGTGGACCAGAGCAAGCGTCTCATCATCGTCATGACGCCCAGCTATGTGGTGCGGAGGGGGTGGAGCATCTTTGAGCTGGAGACGCGGCTGCGCAACATGCTGGTGACCGGCGAGATCAAAGTCATCCTGATCGAGTGTGCTGAGCTGCGCGGCATCATGAACTACCAGGAAGTGGAGGCCCTCAAGCACACCATCAAGATGCTGACAGTCATCAAGTGGCGCGGGCCGTCCAGCAACAAGCTCAACTCCAAGTTCTGGAAGCAGCTGCTCTACGAGATGCCCTTCAAGCGCATGGAGCCTCTGAGCATCTCCCACGAGCAGGTGCTGGATGTCAGCGAGCAGGGCCCCTTCGGCGAGCTGCAGACCGTCTCGGCCATCTCCATGGCAGCAGCCACCTCCACCGCCATGGCGACGGCACACCCAGACTTGCGCTCGACCTTTCACAACTCTTGCCACACCCAGATGAGGCAGAAACACTATTACCGTAGCTACGACTATGACTTGCAGCCCAGCGGCACACTCCCCCCGCTCTCGTCACTAGGCAACCAGCACACCTACTGCAACATCCCCATGACACTCATCAACGGACAGCGGCCGCAGTCCAAGTCGCCGCGCCAGCAAAGTCTGGAGGAGGCCCACGGCAACAACGCCATGCTGCCACTGCTTCCCAGAGAGACCAGTATATCCAGTGTGATCTGGTGACGGAGACGGTGCCAGCCAGGGTGGACTGTGGATCCATATGATGTCCGTCACAAGGAGGGCTCACCACTGGCACTCGGACTCTGAATGCACCGGAGCCAGATGGACCTGAATGGCACTAAGCTACTTGCTGCTGTTGAAATTTGCACCAGGAAACAACCGGGGGTTGGGGTGGGGGTGGGGGTGGGGGTGGGGGTGGGGCATCATCAAACACACTGGACAAACTGGAGCTGGAGGAGGTGGTGGCAACTTTTTTTTTTCTCCTCATTTTTTGTTTTGTTGTGGTCCAATAGGAGCTTTTATTGAACCTGAACAACAAAAAAAAGAAAGAAAGAAAAGAGAACATTTTTATATGCCTGTATAAACACTCACTTAACACAAGCCAACACCTATGATAATTTACCCAGAGAGTCGAGGAACACAGGGTCCTGTACATACGTTTTTCTAATTCTTTGTAGCAACAGTGTTTGGGACTTGTTTCTTTGTTTCATTATCGATTGGGACTCTTTTTTTTTTTTTTTTTAATTTAATTTTTGTTTCAGTTTGTACAAATACGAAGCAATGGCCTGTGAGATGTGTCGGTTGAACCGTTGTTACCTTTATCCTAATTTGTTGGCAGGTGTAGTTTCTAAACCTTTTGATGGTTCTTTTTTTCGTTGGGGAAGGGGCAGGTCGGTGGGGTGGGGAACATTAACCTCACAGCTCTCTGGAGATTTGAGGTGAGATTTTTACGGTTGAGAGTCTGGGCTCAACCAGAATATGCAAAATTTGGAGTCCAGACTGCAGGGAACCGTTGGGTTTTCCCCAAAAAACGGTCGCGTTCGAAATGATTTTGGAAAATGAAGAATATGGTGCTAGGCTTCACATCTCTCACACGATAACATTTACTTTTAAAGAACAGCCTTGCTATTTACCTTAACAGATGATTATATCACTGAAAAGTAATTATGTGTATTATTTTATGGGGGAAAAAAAGAAGAAAAGTCTATTTTTGTAACTGAGGGATATTTGCTTAGCGCAGTTATACATTAAGTTTCTGACAGAGTTGAAGAAAGAGGGGAAAAAAAATCTTTATGTGGAACTGCATAGCTCACAAAATCAATAGGTCACTCACTAAATGTCTTATATTGCAAGAATAAAAGTTTGTGTTTTCATGACTGAAGGGGGGGAGTTTTGACATTTCAAACACACCACTGATAGCACCTCAGCAGGCTTTTTTTTTTTGTATTCTGTTTGTCGATACCGCTGTCATCGCAGCCATTCAGTCGGTTTAACAGGGACGGAGCTATCGATGATGTCAGTGCGAATGGAGGACAAAGCCATCGTCACCTGAAGCATTTACTGTACCTGGTTTCCTCTGCAGGACCAAACAAGGCTGCCCAGGGCTAAACCGTTATCTCGATTATCTATTTCTTTATTGTATTTCATTTTTTTGTATGCCATCCCTCCTGTAGTGCTAAATAAAACGGCGACCATGTCTCCAAGGATCACTCTGGGACGACCCTGCTGAGGCAAAGACACACGGATGCCAATTATGATGAGTTTTAATAGCAAAACGAGTCAGAAAATATAACTTGATATTTTAATGTTTAAATATTCAGCTAAAAGTAACCTACTGATCATTAATCACCAAGGGGGTCGATTCTCCTTGAAATAAATAGCAGTCTTGAAAGAAACCTTCCTAATCTGATGTAATTAGTGCTTAAAAGTGACAAGAATGTATTTAAATATTCCAACTAAATCCTCAACTTTAGACCAAAGCAAGTTAAAATCAGCAGCTCCCAGTCCACAGGTACTGGTATGACTGGTATGACTTCCTTCAGTCAAGACACGTGACTCAGATCTGTGATTTCGGCCTGTGCGCTCACTCCTCCTGCAGCTGTGCCATATCTTTTCTCTCTCCGGGAACTAACGTCATACTAAAATACCTGCAGCATCTCAAATATATGTCATCTAGTGCCATAAAATATGCAAAGTGATGAACCTGTAAAGAAGAAATTAACAAGTTGTGTTCTCTCCCCTTTTAGCTCGTTGAACTCATCACTTACTGCTTTTTAATTTTCTTTTTACAGAATATCTGTGACTAGGCCCTTTTTTTTATGTTGAACAGTGTTTGCTTCAAGCTGACACATTTGCATTTGAGATATTTCAATAAAAATCAGTCGCAACTTTCCCTCCCGGGAACAGTGAAGTATTGATTACGTTTAAGAGCACCATCTCTGAACAAAAAAGGGTCAGCTGTGCTCTTGGATATGGCATTGTGTAAATAACATCAAAAACAATATCATGACTAAGATGAAGACAATCGAGCCATATCCACGAAACCGATGGTCATTATTCACGAGGCCTCTGAAATGGAAATCCTAATCCTGCCTGCAGATTATGTGCAGAATCATTTGTTGTTAGTGAGCACTCTTGCTTTAGGAGGAAGCTGTGTGAATACACAGGTTTGCATTTTGTTTTGATGATGAATTGAACATTTCCAGCCACGAGGCTTTGATTAGAAAACGTGATGAACAATAATGACGATATATAGCACAGAATTATTCCAGGCACTTTCACGACTCTTGAGACGTCTCTCCTGTTTTCTGATTTATTTTCTATTGTGTATCTGCAATGTTCATTAAAAGAGATACTGTTATTATTAATAAAAAACACATTTATGATGATGTAATTTCTCAGTTCTGTGTGTTGTGTGTGCGTGCGGGGGGGCGTGCTCTATTTGTTTGCTCAAAATCCCACCACAGCTCACTTAGTTTATGGAGCAGGCTCTCAGATTGCTGACGATGCCCAGATTTCTCCTTTTTTTTTTTTTTTTTTTTGGCTGAGGGCCGATGCAGCTCCGACCGCCATAACTCTGCCGTCTCCAGTAAAACCTTGAAACAACAATCAATAACTCTCCTTATTCCACTCAGTGACTGAATCAGCCCAGCCTCATTTTAGAATAAGACTAAATCAGGCGAGTCAATGCATTGAGAAACGCTTTAAGAACCTCTGTGTCCTAATTGTCGTTTGACCTTAGAGCACACGGACTACATCAACTCCAGAGCAGGAAATTGATTTGCTGTTTATGTGTAAGTCACATCCGTCATTTTACGTCGTCATTCATCTTCTGAGTACACGTCAGACCTCCAGCAGGTTGAATTGGTGCAGTTGGAGACGCCCACCTCTGCTCGTCTGCGCATGTTCAAAGAGAGCCAGTCCAGTAGAAAACTACAGGCATGTTTGCTTAGTAAAACTGTCACATTTAATGTCTTGAAGAAATGGGATCCACCTTCCTCGGGAATGTTTTGAGCCAGATAAGAAATACATTTTTTTTTATAACCTCCTACTTTAGAGCATTGTCTGTACTGCAGCCATTTACTCATTTTGCTGTTCTCAAAGCAACAGCACACAGGGGTGAGGCATATAAGAAGAGCTGGCCTGATTTCACCTTTAATGATTAGAAGCTGCTTTATTTTAAAGGGAAAAAAAGATGCCAGAAATTAGGGAAACAGCTGAGCAGGTTTCATCTCGCTTGTGAATTTTCCGTTTTCATTGTCCTTCAATGTGTGAGATGAAAGCTCATCATGTAAAATATTTATTGGGTTTGCAAAGCCAAGTCCACACAAGGTGTTATATTTTTCTCTCTAAAAAAGAAAAAGCTAGCTAGCTAAAACTGAATATTTCACTGCTGCAGTGCTGTACAGTATGAGCTAAAAAATAAAATAAAATGTGTGCCTTGGAAAAGAAAAAATGTAAATGCCATGTGACAACCCACACAACAGAATTTGTAACCTGCATCTGAACCCAAAATCTCATGAGCACGAGTATTTCTAAAGTTCAGGAAATTGTATTTCTCCCCCACAATCGACTGTTTTAAACTCGTTTTATATCTTGTCAAGATGAAGTGACTTCAGAGATCCTCCGCTGCTCTTCAGACAACCTCCAATGCTCTGCACAACCAAGAGACTGTTCTTGCACATCCGCTGTAAAGTTTGAAGCTTTTATGCATTGGTTTTACACCTTGCACTATTTTATGACACGTGAATTTCATCTTGCACGCTGTCTGGGCCGAGTCTACTGAAAAGAAGCATTGCTTTCAAGTTTGCATAATGTAAAACATGTGCCTCTGCTGCATGTACTAATTAGCACTTGTTTAATCAATGTTAATTAGTGGATGCACTATGCTCTACATCAATAATTCTTCCTTCAACCTGGTGCAGGATGGTTTCTATCCTGAAAGTTGGGCCTCTGTGTCCAGGATGATGACATTTATCCTAACCTTACAGCGCTGTGTTATATTTACACTTGATTTACATTTAACACTGAGTTCTGGAGCCAAATATGATGTTTCGAGTAGTTACAAATTCAATAGATAGAAATTTCCAGTTGGTTTCATGAGGATTGATTCTTGAATTTAATATTTTCGTCGGAGTTGCCGAGTCGAGTTTGCAATAACAGAAAACTGAAGATGAAATTCCAACATGAGCTTGCTGTGTGAAGTTGAACAGCTGCACATTTGGGCCTGGCATCCACGTGCACCGCTTCCACTGAACGAGATGTTTCCTTCAATCATCTCTATAACATCCCAAACCGCTTTCCAATCATCTGCGCTCACACAAACACAGAAAGCTGCCAGATGTTGTCATCTGGACCAACGTCGCACCATATGATGGGCAGGTGTGTCGGTGAAATAAGAGGATTTCCTAAACTCCCAACACCCCTCCCTCACAAATGAAATCATTTGCTCTTCATTACGGTGTCACAGTATAATAAGATCGCTAACACGCAGCTCTCTCTGCAGAGAGAGGGGATCAAACTGCAAGTGCACGGCTATGCAGGCACAGATGTTTAGTAGCTTCTTCTCCCTACACGCATGCACACATACTGGTCAGGAGTATTACTCACTCTGGCAGGTATACCAACCCCCCTCCCCCTACCGCCCAATGTCCCACGGGGCCTTGTTACGCCCAGCACTGTGCTCTCTGCCCAATGTGACATGCCTTCCACTCCAAGAATCAGGCCAATTGTCTGTGCACAGAAAGGTGCTGGTGGAGACGGAGTTAGTGTGTATGTGTGAGAGAGAAAGAGAGCTGAGAGCATTTGGAGAGTGGATGCAGGCAGCTGTTAACCCAGTTTTGGAGTCATTCTAAGCTCACCATGGTTCAGCACAGCATAATTAGCTTCATGTGAGCCCATGTGCCAAAAATGCAAGTCATGGATCACTGATGACTTGCCAAACCCTTCATTTTACTTCTGCTTCCTGCAAGGGCAGCTCGGTCCTTAATTAGTTATCATTTTACGGTCGTATTGATGTCTGTGCAGTGGGATGAATGTTGAATATTGATTTCACTGTGGATTTAACTTCTTATCAAAGGATGAGAAGTTGAGTCATTTTCTTCACGCCTTAATTGATGCGAAGTATCAAACATGGGAGAGGAAATTGTATGAACCTGCAGAAAGATGAAATGCTGCAGCTTTGAAATTGAGCACTAACTGTCCTCCAATTAAAAGATATTAAGACCGAACTGGTCACTGCAGGAGATTCAAAGGGAAACACTGTCACCTGCTGGACACATTTCACCCTGCACCCTTGCAAGGCATGCTGGGAAAGAAAGAGCCCAATTAGTACTACTAGTATTGTGATTTTTTTTTTTCCCACTACTTTTGGATAAAGTCCAGATTATCATTATCCACATTAGCTCCCAATTATATATTTTTTCTCTTACTAACACATCAAATATGAGGTAAATTGTAGTGCTTAAATGTCAAGTAATGAAATGTGAGAATACATTTCACTTCTACAGCTAAAATTAAACACTACTCTCATTTTTATATATTTTGTTTGTTCTTTTCCCCCCTCTCCAATTTGGGATCATAAATATTTCTCCTTTATTTTATTTTTTATTTTCCGGGGATCGATATGATGAATATTAATTTTGGATCTAGTAGGTGCTCAAGGCTTTGAAAAAATGGCGGAAAAAAGTTGTTTTAGATGGAATTACTGAAAAACAGACTTGCTACAGCACAGTAACAAGTGAAAGGCACTGAAAACCATCAAATAGCTCTGAATTCTGGACTGATAAAAGCAAATGAAAATAAACTCTTATACTAAAGTGGATAATACTTAACGTTCGGTTAGTTTGTTCATGTGGTCAATTACATCCCATTTTTATGGTAAAAGAGGACTCCAGAGCCAGAACTCTGCGTACTGAAGACTCTTTTATTAATAAATTTAAGATTTCCTGCTTTATTAATCATACATTTCATTATTTCCAAATCGAAGACGTCAAATTTTGACAATAACAATTATTAGTGAAATACATGATTTCAATTGGCTAATTTACTGCTGCATACTGGCCTTTTTGAACCCGCACCACCAGGGGGCAGTATAATGACCCAGATATTTGATATTACGAACGCGCGACATTTGTCCGGAAAGATATCTAACAATGCTCTTAGCTTATAGGTTATGAACGTCGGTGTCGATTAATTTTAGATTAATTGTTTTTTCCTGATCAATGACTGTGGTCCTGATTTGACGCTACACGCCTCGAAAGACTGTTCGCAAGGCATTGTGGGTAAAAGGGCCTGTTGCGTGTGTTCCAGTTTCTGTCAGAACACCTGTTTGTTTGTGACCGTGTAGGTATGGAGGAGCCTGAATAATTATGTTGTAATAAGTTTTCTTTATTTGTTTATAATTGTGAAAGATATGCTCTAAAATAAGCTGTTTATGATGGACAATGACGGTTTTGAGCCGCCACTGTTTATTTTTTGTTTTTGTTTTTTTAAATCGTGTTTAGAGACACGTTGAAGGAAAATGCTAACCAAATACGCCATTTAAAAGATTCTTTCACTCAATAAAGTAAAATAACAATGCCTATTAATTTATTTTCAGTCACTTAATAATATAAAATACAATGACGACATTTCAAATAAGGTTTTATTGAGACGGAAAACAACTACAGGTGCATTTAATTACCACAATAAATCGTCCTCTTTGATCTAAAGTTACAGCATAGAAATGATGAGACTCAGTACAGGGCAATGTATTTTCTTCACCACCCCCTCAAACATAATATGTTGTTGACATAGTAATATATTCTCTAACAAATATCAAAGTTCACCTTTTATACATGTAATTTGTATTAATTCAATGTAATTCAACTTTGTTTGTATAGCGTCTATTACAATACAAATTGTCTCAAGGTACATTTCCACAGCATGACTCCCAAACAGAAAAACAAATAAATAACAGTAAGAAGAAGTGGCAAGGAAAAACTCCCCCTTAAGAGGGAAGAAACCTGGAGCAAGGCCTGGATCATGAGGGTCCACCCTCCTGGCGAAGCCCAGCGGGGTAAACGAAGAAAAGAGGAGGGAGAGAGAACAGGAGTGATGGAGAAGCACAATATACAGCAAACATCAGACCCAAATCTGTGAGTATGAATATTCAGCTAGGTGGAGAACTACAAGTTATACATACTTATAGTGTTTATGATACATCATTGGTTAATTTACACTGCAGATGACTACACAGACAGATGTGGGTGCTCAGAGGGTACGCCGGCCCTGGGAGTGCAGGTTGGCATGTAGCTCTGGAACCAAAAAGGTCTCTTTTAAAAAATAAAAACTGGACAAAGATCATCTGACGGTGTCCTCAACTGTCTGGTACCACAATGTTGGCAAAAGAGTGTGGGGTTGGGACCCTGTGGAATGGGACTGCTTCCAACAAATGCTGTCAGGTTCCATCAGACGTGTATCTGTGGAGTTTGAAGATCAGATGAACACCTGAGAATCTTTGATCTGTTCTTTGAGGACTTCCCAAAAAATGAGAACCTACTGCTGACCTGCTGGAGGTGGCAGTTGCTTTACAGGAATAATGGCTGCATGTTGGGAGGTGTAACTGGTATGTAAAATGTTTAAGCTTTGAATAACAGGACGCAGGTTTCCCCCACCAGAACATTCCATTGTATCACACCAAACTTAAATTATTACTTGAAAATTGACAAAACTATCGTCTCATAGCTGATGAAGTTGCTATGCGCTGAAAGTATTTGAGGTTTGGGTGAAGTCCCAAGAGCCCAGACTTGGTATGAATTCATGAGTTTCATGTAGAAGCCTAGAGGCTGTGTTGTTTCTGATGCAAAGGTTCAGCTCTCTCAAACAAACATGGCTACATAAAACTCGGGGGGGGGGGGGGTGCAGAGCAGGAAAAAGGCTGTTGATGCAAATGCTTGGGAGACTGTGGCGCTTATACTTGAGGCAGGGCTTAAAATATCTGTTGTGGACTGTAAAGAAAAGGCCCAGAGAGAACGACTCAGAAGCCAAACTCGGCATTTGAAGCGGCAAACTCGTGGACTTCAATACCTGACTTTAAAACAATGCAAAGCCGCCAGCATCAAAACTTAAAATACTTTCTGCAAAGTCTGGGGTGGTTGCTGTGCAAGGACACTACCCATAACAATATAATATATCAGATATAAGTTGTACTAATACTCAGGGACTGTTGTTATTAGCTTTTTTTTCTTTTAGGTCAGGAAAAGGACTGAAGCACAAGATTTGGGTTGGGATTTCAGTTCCTAGAGCTAATCCAAAGATGGGAAATTAGTGTGCGTTTTGGGAGGCGATTAAATGTGAGATGTTAGTTAACATCAAGAAGACAGCGTTTGGAGTCTCAGGAGAGATCCTCTGCTGCATCATATTGTGGGCCTGAATTCAGGCTGCTGCTCTCCAGGTAATGGCGTCCTCGGACACCTGGGAGCCACGGAAAAAAAAACGAGCAGCAGCTCAGAGCTGCCTCCCGACGCCGTTAATGAAACGAGGCGGATCCTCACTGAGCTCAGATGAATTTACTGTAGCTGTCAGAGGAGAGAAATGGAACCCAAACAATCTGGGTGTTGAAGTGAAGCCTGTTTAGCACCTGCTTTAATTAATACCATAACTCTTTTTTTTTTCTTGTTCATGGGTAGGTTTGGATGGGTGGTGAAAAATGTTTGTGGGTTTATTTGAATTCAGGAATTTAAGAGCTGTGGATGATGGCTACTACATCAAGTAAGATGTTTATGATCCCGCTGCATGTATGCTTTTTAGAAACTGTTGGATCCCACCTTTTGTATAAAAACAAAACAAATGTATCTGTATTTTTGACCATTAATAACTCTAATATTACCCCTTTCCAAAAGTGAAGGTGATTTTTTCCCCCAAGTCCAACCAAGTACGATTTCTTCAGAAGCAGCACTTTGTTTTCTGAACTAACTTTTCAAATGTACTGGAACACATGTGGGAACGTGTTGAAGGTAATTGATTCGTCTTGTTTTTGTCTGCTGATTGTTGTCTGGGTGTATACGGTAGCACCTAAGGCCCTGCATTGATTCAGACTCCGTTTGTTGTGTTATTTTAAATGAAAGATTGAATGCAGCTTGTGTTCTGGCAGCTCTGGTGTTTATGGTTTGCAAGTTATGAAAGATGTAGTCAGTTTGACCTGGAGGTTTGTATCCTGCTGCAATTTAAAAAAAAAGTAAAAACTCTTAATGAACCAGGTTATAGTTATGCCTCTCATTAAAATGATGTGCTGCAGGACTTTAAAAGTTGCGTGTATGTGCTGTCTGCTGCAGTATTTGCAGCATGTTTGTTTCTGCTTCTGTTGAGCATTTGCAGGACAGGACAAGGAGGAATAAAAATGTGACATAATTGAGCTTAATCATTCTTCTGGATGGGAGCATTGCTTTAATTGTGTCTCAACATATCAGAGATGGCTTTGGAAATAATTGGTAGATATATGTCTTTAAAAGTCTGCAAAATGGACTAGGACGTGATTTAAAAATGTAGATATTTGAAGGAATCAATGTTGCTCAATTTTCGATCCACTAAATATAAAACAAGCCATGATGTGAATCAGTTACTTAAATCAATGACAGCTGGGGAGGGTTATTCAGATACATTTCTGCGTCTGTCATTCAGTCCAAAGTCTGTTCTCTCACGTGCGTTCTACCTCTCAAAAAACATTGCCAGCACGTGGTCGTCCACGCCAGTGGTCCCAGTCACCGGTCTGAAGAAGAGTCCTGCGACCGCGTCCGGGTCCAAGGAGCGCAGGGTGATGAGGATCACGCGAAGCTGGCCGAACCGAGACGGGTGGCACCGGTGGACGGTCCTCACGTGCTCGTAGAGCGCGCGCTCAGCCTCCTTCTGCAGCGCCTGGATGTACTCTCGACACTCCAGCTCCGTCGCATCTGCAAGAGACAAACGCAGCAACTGAGAAGATTTCTGAGAGAAAATGATCAGTATAACGGGGTTTGGGGTGTGTGTTGGGGTTCTTACTCTCACCTGAGGTGAACAGTATCACTCCCTTCAGAAACGCAAACTCTTGGACGCTGATCCTCATTCCTCTACACAGATCCAGAAACGTGTTTACGCGCTCCACGTCGTCCGCCGGCACACCGGGGTCCCGCTCCTGGTCTCCTTCGCGCTGCGTTAATATCTTGTGCAACAAGCTGGTTTGCTGCGTCTCCGTCGTGTCCAAGCGGACAGAGTCCTGCACCAGACCCAGGACCAGCAGCGGCGCCCAGCTGCCGCGCACCAGCCGGAGCTGGTCTTCCGCGGGTAAACCCCGAAAACACTGCACGCTTTTCACGAACCTGAAAGTTTTTATTAGCACGTCGGAGGCCGCTTTGAACACTAACTGCGGAGAACGAAAATGAACCATCTTCGTCTTTGGGACGTGGGAGCAAAGTCTGTGCGCAGCGGTGGTTTCCGCGCATGTCCGCGCGCACTGAGAGCCGCTGTTGAGGATGCTGAAGAGGATGCTGCCCTGTGCAGAGTCCTGTCTGTCTTTACCCTCACAACACCACATGACGGACTGTGAGCGAGTGACTGACACTACCTTCTTTTATAGAACAGATGGGCTTCAGCAGCCCTTAAAAAAGTTTTCCCCAAAACACACATCCGCTTCCTATTTTCACAATAAAAGCTTCTTCTTTTTTTTTTTTGTTAAAGTGACACTGTGCCACAGGTTGTCGATTAACAAAAATGTCTGTCAACTTTATTTTTTTGCAATAAGTGTAGGCTTACCACAGCAGATTTTTATTTATTTATTTTTGAGGCATTGAACCAGGTTTATTTGCATTATGAAGGACTTTTGACTTCTTTTTAAAAGAAGCCAAAATTCTTTTTGATTTCTTTTTCTCATCTTATAAGACACTTATAATACAAAACAATGCTGTTACGAGTACAAATGAACATATACTGTAGGATGAAGGAGAAAAAGACTATAAATATTAGAATAGAAAGACAGAAGGGAAAAAATCATGTTATATTATTAAGGAATTCAACTCTTTTATCTTCACAAATAAAGCTGTATAATATATTTTGAATAGAAAAGGGGTCAATATTTATGGATTTTGTGATCAAAAAGTCATGAAAAGTTATGTTTTTGTTACATGTTGTCTTAAAAATTGGTTATTACATTTTTTTGAAATCTAATTCATCACCATTGATTTTTAGTGATCTAATAATTGGTTTATTTTCATAGTAATTTTTAATTAGCTGGATGAATGACTTTGGATTACTTTCTGTTACTTTTAAATATTCATTTCTTGAGCAGAATATTTTACATTTCAAAGTAAATTCTTCAAATACAGGAAGATTCCAATTTCGGTCCATTTTGGTCCATTAAATGGGCAAATTGACCGTATTTCCTTCTTCATCTTCATCCTTTCCTTTCTGTGCAACACAGTTCCATTATCCCACACAGGTGCATTATGGGAACTAAAATAGTGTTTGCGTGCAATCTCCCAGTTTAACAAGAGCTGCTGGTGAAATGCAGACAGCTTAACGGGTCATTTAAGGATGTCAGAGTCACATTTTAACAGAAAATTAATACCTCCCATTTTACTAAATGTAAGAGAAGGTAAAGCGAACAAACCTCCTGACTGTTTCAATTACATCTCGAACCAAGCGGAGACTTTATGAATCAACCTTCCCTCGAGGAATCCAGATTGAGTCGTACTAATTATATCTGACAAACCCACTTTAAGTCTTGTTGCAAGAACTGGAGTGAAAATTTCACAGTCATTGGATCAAACAACATTTTTATTTCTCCCCCGCCAAAAAAGCAGAAAAATTAGCTGTTATGCCATCTGATGCTGCTTTTTAAATAACATCTTATGAGTTACAGATAATGAAGACAGGGGCCGTAGATTCACATATGTTTACCACACATTTGACCAAGAAGAACAGCGTCAAAGAACATTCAAAAGGTTGTGAAATTTAATGCTGTTATTGGTATAAGTTATGACTCATCTTTCCTCAGGTTTATTTTCAAAGTTTCTTGCAGCACCATCAGAAGATGGTAGGTCAGATTATCTATTATATAAGGCTGATGGACACTAGTTGGGGGTGCCCCCTGTTAAAGTTTTACCCAGGGCCCCTGGGCACTCTAGAATGGCAGTGTTGTGATATTATAGTGAGTTAAATCCGAAGCCTTAATTTTCAAGTCAAAATCGGAGAACTTACTTACTTTATTTACTTGTTTGATGGAAATTCTAATAAGCTTGTTGCGGAGCTGATGAATATAATCATGTATAATCGTGCTGTTTTTGCAGCCACTAGTATATGATCTCCACTCGGTCTCAAAGGGGATTTTGGTGCCAAATTTCATGCTGATGCTGTTTGCAAAAGCTCAATTTATTTCTGTGACACCATGGACTTCTGACATTGTTGTCACAGAAACAAACTGAGCTCGTAATCATATTTGATGTGGAACATGAGTTACAGACCACCTCATGTACAGTATAGTACATCACCTTGGTTCATGCATAGCTCTGAAGTTGAGAAAAAAAAAAAGCATCTTGTCCTTGTCAAAGGGGATGAAGAAATAATTTGTTCATTCACTTTGTGACCTTAAACTGAGCGGTTCCTGACAGAATTCTTGCAGCACCATTCTTTTGTCATATTGTGAAGATGACTAAGTTTTGCGCCGCTGTGTCTAGTCACAACTGATTAATGGTTCTTTTTGTTTTTGTTGTGTATTTTTTTTTTTTTTTTTCATTATTATTATTTCCTCAGCTATGGTGTTCTAAAGCATCAGGCTGACACGAGCATAAAAGGAAATCTGCCCTCAGTCTGTAATTATCTGACAAGGCCAGACATTCCTACTTGTACAGGAATCGGTTTCTATAGAAACAAAGTGCAGCAGAAAAACACGAGTCTGATATCAGACAAAGAAGAAAGCCGTGATGGATATTTAAAGATTAGAAGGGGAGGGCAGCGTGATGAAAGTGATAAGACAAAATTTGAAGGACTTCCACATCTATATTTCTTTAGGTTAATTACAAAGTAACATCCATCATCATAATCTTTCACTCACACAGGCGCCGATGACAACAAAGCAGTCAAAACATTGAGGTTCGTCTTTTCATGATCAGTTTATGATCTGAATGTACAACAGCACTTAAAGGAAAGTTCCAGAGTTAAAATAACTGCATCTCTTTTATTAAATGATAAGGAGAGGTTAGCTTTTGTGAGGGACAAGATCCAGTTTAGTTTTGAAAGGAATCATCATTTCCAGCAAATTTATGATTTAATGGTAGCACTTTGGGAAATCTCCTTACATTAAAAGAAAAACAAACAACAATTTTATTTAGACCCAAAAATGTAATTTCAACTTTTCATTTATTTATTGTTAGCTTTTTAGCTCTTTTTAGGACTTGCAAATGAACTAAATGAATGTATTTAATAGTCAATAAGAACTACATTATGTAATGAATGTGTCTTTAAAAAAGAAAAAGGATATTTTTGCGTTAGCTAAGTGTAAAATGTTAGTGTTTGCATTGGTGTTATCGCTGTTGCTCTGGAAATATCCAGAGGAGAAAGGCTCAGTGAATTAAAAAAAAAAAAAAAAAAGAGAGAGAGACAAGCTGCACAAAACTGAGGTTCATGAAGCTGCTGACTTCTCATCAGAGGGCGTTCTGCTCTCTAAGCAGCCAGTTCATCACTGTGTGATGGAGCAGTGAATTAAGTGCTGCAGAACAAGACTGTCAAACAAGAAAATCTACAATAGCAACGGTCCACCATGAAATGAGCTTCAAAACCCTGCTGGTCCATTTAGCTCCAGGGCATTCCATCAGCTCTGCCTGTCTGTCATCAGACATCAGCCCTACTGCACCTCACAACAGAGAAGGATTAACCTTGGGCATCCTGGGGAAGGAAAGCAGACGGGCAACATATCAGCATTAATATCCAAGTTATGCAGCAGAGCTTTGCTCTTAGCTCAATTTTATTGACTCAGAATACAGCTGGAAATGTAGAGGACAAATTCTGAAGGATGGCGTTAATGACTACATCTTTAATTCTCCAGAATAACCACCTTTGACTTTTATCACACCTCTGCAAACTCTGACCATCTCAGCATTGATGTTTTCACAGTAGTTCAGCCTCCAGTTGAGCTCATCCCAAAACATAGCACATAGCAGACTTGAGACCTGTGAGTCCAGTTTCTGGGGCTGTAGCGTAGCAGAGCTTCCAAGCATCACGCTGTTTGACCCATTCTCACACCACACTTTATATTTCTCACGCTTATTCCCCCATTCAATACTTAATAATTTATTATTTTCCTGATAAACTTTGGCCTTCGCAGCTTCGAGTAACTCTGATTGACGGACCGAGATAACCAATCCCAATCCCCAACCCATCAGTCCCTTGTGCCTTAATCGAACCAACCACGGGAGGCACCACGCAATATAAACCAATCAGAAGCAACGTAAGGCGGGTCTCGGAATTGTAACTGTTTCACACACAACAGCGCCAACATTTAAAACGCACTTGCTTGATTGATAGAAGATGGGCGGTAGGTAACTACCCAGTTTTGTTCACAGTTGATTTGCAATTTCTACTGCAATTTCCTTGTTAATATGTACTATTTTAAGGGTTCTCTAAGTCCATCACTGTCCTGTATTTGTTGCAGAGCTTTGTAACATTTATTTGCCTCTTCTCTTGCCCAGTTCACACTTGAAAAAGAGACTTTTTTTTAGTCGCAATTAGTGGTGCAACGGATCGCTATTGATCCGTGATCCAAACCGATCTCTTACCACGAAACGCACGTGATCCGAAGATTTAAATGGGACTTGCTGGGGTAATTGTAACAACAAAACGTCCTATTTAACGCGCGTTAAACTGCGGCAAAACGGCATTTTTAACAAACCGCGGTGTTTGGGCAAGTGAAAGTGCGTCAAAGATCTCAAGGAAAAACATCTGTATAGAACTTGATCGAGCAGTACAGAGTTGCGGTTACAAGCATTAAAACCTGTGGAGACCAAACCAGGTCTTTCTTCTGCTCATGTCAAAATTCTGATATTCAGAATAAAGCATTTACCGCTTCATGTTTGGATTGTTTGCTTTAGTGACCATATAAACAGTGAATTCTGAATTCATAATTCCAAAAGTTTTTAATCTGATTAAGAAATTTTGCTCCGTTGCACCCCTAGTCTCAGTGTGTGTGTGTGTGTGTGTTTAAATGATGAGCTTAATGATGGAGAAATGAAATTATATATTGACAAATGTATTTTGTCAAAATATATATATTTTCATTTCTAATTTCTGGTTAATAGATACTAGCATTAGGAGGCCACAGTGCAGGGAGAGCAGCTGGCACGGAGGCGAGGACATCAGTATTAAGGTATAAATCGAAGTAAAAATAGGCCAAATTGATATTAAAAAAGGTCAATTTTTTTTCGCCAGACCGACCATCAGGGCACTAAAGTCTCACTCTTGTAATTTTCTGAAACTGCCCTGAGCATAGAAACAGATTGATGGGTGACCATGTTGTTGTTGTTTTTTCCTGCAGATAAAGAACCCCCAACCACTGCCTGACAAAAAAAAAAAAAAAAAAAAAAAAATCAATTATCTGAAATCATGTAAAGTGATTAAGTTAAAAGATGCAGGTATTTTAAGATTGTTCTTCTTTGTGCTCCTTTTCGTTTAAGCCTAATGGATTTAAGATAGTTGTGAATGTTTTTAATGCCACTCTTTTGAATGAAATAAATAATAATGAAAATAAATAAATAATAATAATTAGTGGCTTACTGGCAGACTTGCGTAGACCTTGACGACAAGCTGATGCTGAAGTATAACTATTAACAGAATAATTTTTAGTCACTAAAATTAGTACGCACGTTGCATTTTACTGTTTATTATTATCTATAGAAATTTCCAAGAATTCTGTTTGTAGTCTACACGAATTAAAGCAAGTTTGTGAGCACGTGAGAAAGATGGTTAGCTCTTAAGCTAGCTACGTTTCTAGACACAACTAGCTAAGAAGGAATGTTGTTTTTATTCATTTGTGCACGTGAACGCCTCCTTTAATGAGCCACTTTATTGATCTTAGCAGCTTGTAGGATCTCAGAACAAGACAACAGACCGGGAAGTCAAACACTCTTAACTACACTGCTGAAACTCACCAAACTTCACAGCTCATATCATTGTCGGATCTTACATCACTTTGCTGAATTGAAGCTGTAGCCTGAGGCCAGACGCACAGTTTGTCCTTGGTGTCCAAACCTCAGACTGCTGCTTTAAATATTCATTATTCTGAGCTACATGCCAACTGGGGCAAGCTTTATTGTTGCGCTTTTAAAGCACGCAGGGTGGGAGGGAGTGTGTGTAAACAGGGTTATTTGTAGTCCTCGGACAGACAGAGATCACAAATATACTTGGTAACTGAAGCCGACGAAGAAATCCAGAATAGAAGTGGACTAACACGTTGAGCTTCTCAGCATCATACAATACTGAAGTCACATATATTTAAAAAAAAAAAAAAAAAAAAAGATACATTTATTTTTAATTATTCATAAAAATCCTTAGGATATCTTTAGTTTATAAAGATAAAACCTAGATTAGATGGTCATGCTTTAGTGATGAGCATCCTGCAGATAGATCTTTAGTGGCAAGAAGGTTCTCTGTAGATGTTTGTTTTACCTAATAGTATATAATTCAATTCAAATGAGTTTCCTCTGCAGGGTGGCTGGATTTATCATTAAATCAATGGATCTATGTTGATCAATTGATCATTAAACCCCTAGTGGGTTTTCTTAAGAGAGTGACAAAGATGGAGTATGTCAGAGGAGGAGCCAGGGTTGAAGGCTGGAGATGCAGAGATGGAGATGGTTTTTACACACAGGAAGGATAGTGTACATACTGGTAGAAATATGCCTGAGATGGACCTGTCAGGCAGGGGGATGGGGGGGTGCATCAGAGAGATTTCTGGATGTGGTGAGAGGATGACAGCTCTTTGGTGGAGGAAGATGCAGAAGACTGCAATGTGCCACCTGGTGGTAGTTGGGCTGAACTGCAGCTACCACATTCATGAATTTAACCCTTGTTTTCATCACCTTTAGCAGAGCACCACGTTGCCCCAGGAGACGACCATGGTGAAATCCTCGCCGCTGTTTAGATGAGCCAGGTGGTGGTAGTGAGGTAAGCTGTTAATCCAGGTTTTCAGTAAACAATGCAATCCTGTTAATTATTTATAAGGAACATCTTTTTTTTTTTAACTTCCCTTTGTTTTATCTATTTATTTTTAATGTAGACCCTCCCCAAACTTTCCCTTCAGGTGTGACATTGACTAGGAAGTAGATTTACATAAAGAAGTCTGTGGGACCATCTCATTAAAAAGGGATCAATGTGCAATTCAATAAACAAATCTTCCCTCGCTAAAAGTTTTTCTATGCGGTTTTTAAAAAGCTTAGGTCAGTGTTTATTTAAAAAAAAAAAAGGGAAAAAAAAAAACCCCTGTTGCACATCTGCGCTGTAGAAAGAGACCAACTTGCACTTAATATCACTTGCATATCTCAAAGGAGAAAACAAGACAGTTTAAACACATAAAAGGAAATATATTTTCTTTAAAAATGAAATAACAAAAAAGGAACAACATTTCATACAGAAGAGCTGCTTTTGCCATTGCAGAGGTAATTTACACAGGACTTAAAATGCTTTACTCAAAGTGGCAAAACAGCAATCACACCACAGTGTAATTTTTTATTTTTTTTATTTTTTTTTTAACTTTATCAAGTCTTCACACAGCTGTAGGTGTTGAGAGTTGTGCCACTTCTGGTAAAGTATGAGATTATGTCACATACCGAGCTTCTTTTAAGGGTAAATATACACTGGCTCTTGGTAATTCACTCATGACGTACGCACCACTGAAACATTTACACACAAAATTGTTATTTTCTCTCGTCCCCAAACAAGAATATTCTATTTATTTTTTCATTACTTTTTTTTTTGTTAAGACAACAGTTAACAGTTCTGAGACGGTGGCTCTAGGGTCGCATCTGTCCCGCCTACGTGAAGCCCTACCCACCCACACAAACATTCACTTCAGTTTCAACAAGCATGGCTCATTGTTGGGAAAGAAGAAAATGTTGTGGCGGTCCGCCTGGATGACACCAGGGGTGTGCATAGGTGTTGCAGACTTCTTCCCCCAAGACTCTGATAAGGCAAGTTTCTTTTTTTTTTCCCTTTTGTCATCTTCCAGTTTATGAGCCATGTATCGTGGTGGTGTCAGTGCTTTCTCATAGCTGTGTCCCAAGAACAATATTTTTTTTTGTTTTGTTTTGTTTTTTTTTCGTCCCCGCCGATTAGCATACCGTGGTGGAAGGGGATGGGTGGAGACGGCCAGGGAGGGGCGGGCAAGACGGAAGGAAAACCAAATTGTCAAAACGCTGTACAGGTTTTTCTTCACTGTCCACTTTGTGCAAACTGAGATGTAAACAGAGACCACCGGGGGCTGGGAGGGGGAGGCGCTGAACAGCAGGCAACTCAGAGGGATGCAGTGTGCTCCTTCAACAAACTGAAAGGCACGGAGGGCTACAGAAATAAATTAAGGGTTGGTGAGGAAGGATGAAACTGCCAAGTTTCCTGTGCTTTTCTCTTCACTCAAACTTGCATTTGGAGCTGAAGGTGTTAAATTTGTTGCCACTGTAGCAGCTTCTGATGTGCTTCAAAGTTCTGCTCGTTTGTCACAGAGCCGAGGGGAGCGGGCGGGCGGCGGGGGAGGAGGGGGTGGGGACACTGAAGAGGAGGACACGAGTAGTACCACAAGAAGTGCCTTTATAAGCTCAACACACTCAGACGCAGGCAACTCCATAAGACTGTTTCAACGTCACACTTGCTATTGCCTTTCCATCATTTCCCTCCAACCGTCAGTTTAAAAAAAGAAAATTAGAAAATATCCACTACATTGCCTTGCCACTTCTCACCCTCCAACTATTTGAGGACAGAACTATATTCACTTAGTTTTCTTAATCATTTATATATACATGTATATGTATATATGTACACATCAATTTGCCTTTGAGGCCGTTGAGGAAAAATGGGTGAGGAACAGGATGAAGTCTGTAATGAGGCGTTAGTCATTAATTCTTCATTTCCCTGTTTTTCAACAACAGTTTATCTACAGAAACATGATTCTGATGAGAGATGTGACTCAAGGGTCTGAAAGTCTGGATTCCATGATCAAAGATGATGTACAAGGTGATGAGCTCAAGTCTGTTTGTCAGTAGACCCAGGAGACAGGAACCCATTGGGAAGTGGTGGAGACCAGGTCCACAGCCTCCTCCAGCAGGCGGATGGTGTCATCAATCTCATTGTTGATGATGGTCTGGTCGAAATAGTGAGCGTAGGTCCGCTGCAACATCTCTGACTCTTTCTGGAGCCGCTGAAGAGAGTCATCCTGCAGGTATGATTGGAAAAGTTTGTTTTTGTTTTGGGTTTTTCCCCTGAGACATTTTAAAATAGCTGTTATAGTTGACTAAACAAAATGCAAAGAAATGTTCTATATCTCTATCAAATATAAAATTGTGTGGGATACAGGAATTAAAAAAAAAAAAAAGTTGGGTTGAACAGCGCTTTAAGCTGCAAATGAAGTCAACACAGAGGAGGCACTCAAATAGGGACATTATTGGAGGGACTGGAGGAAATAAAGTGGAAAAGGAGAGAGCAAAACGGGAGCCAGATGTGCTAAAGTCACACCATTAATTCTGTACTTACAGGCACTTTCCTGCACCACTTTGGGATCTTAGTTGCAAAGAAAATAGGCATGCCAAAGAAAAAAAAAACATGCTTGAAGCAAACAGGGCACACATAGTGAGACAGCAAAAAGGAAAGAAAAAGGATGACAGGAACGGAAAACTGTAGCCATTTTAATGCTAGCACTGCTCGTTTAAATTCAGTTTCTTCCTCAGTTTTGGGACAGACTGCTTTTACAATTTCTTGTTCCATTACATTTATGGAAAAACGACTGCTCTGCTGATACGTGAGGAAAAGAGATGAAACACCTCAATTCAGACGAGACAAGTGCAACTACACCACAAGCATGTACAGCATCAGTATTAGTGAGTATGTCTGCAAATAGACGTTTAGGTTACTGTACCTCTGTCATTCCAGGAGCGATGGTGGGAGCTGCGATGAAGACAACATAGGGAGCAAACTCTGCTGTCCTGAGGATCTTTAGTGCCTGTGCAGGGGAGGCATGTTTTTTTTACAATTCTGTAGTGTACCTTAACTGTGAAACTGTAAATCATCAGGCTTGTACACAAGTCTACTTAAACAAGCTCGTGAGAAGTGAACAGTGGTGATTTAGCACGAAGAAGACTCTTTTGTAATGCTGGGATGAGCTGGAACTTGTTAAATTTTCTTAACTGTAGTACTTGAACCTAAACAATCAGTACTGATGAGACCATGAAAAGCATTAATGATGGAACTGGAATGCTTTTAAGCCTTGCACTGCTACTTTAATTTAGCATAAGTTTGTAGAGCCATTTTCAAAGAGGAAAAAAAACAAACAAAAAAACCCAATATTAAAGAAGCTACCTGCTATTAGCATAGCTCATTTCTGGAATGATAAAACCAAAACATCCTGTTACCTGTGGCTCCACGTCCAGGATGGCGATCATACTCTGGCCATGGATCTGCCTTATAGTCTCCAACCTGGTTCCGTACATGGCGTCCTCGTGGCTGCCGTACTCCAGGTAGTCATTGTTGCTGATGTCCTGCATCATCTGGTCATGAGACACAAAGTAGTAGTTCTTTCCATTCTCCTCGTCCTTCTTAGGAGGCCGAGTTGTGTCTGGACAGACATCAGAGAGGGGAGAAAGAAACGACTGAAGATCACAGTTAGGAACGTGCGGTCCATAAATCACATCTGTTTGATCTTATCGCTTTTGTTTTAACATTCAGATCTGACGCTTTAGTTGTCAGTTTTCTTATGCTGTGATGGTTTTCAGTACAAAACATTTTAGTTGTGTCTGCGTGCTTACGAGGAATGGGATAGGCGAAGCGGTCAGGGTGTTTGGCAATGAGGGTATTCTTAATGTGTCTCCTGCCGACTCCATGGGCACCTTTAGAGAAAGAAAAAAAAAAAGTAAAGTAGAGATGACTGAATGATTGACAGCGTTGGATGTGAAACATTACTAAAGCATCTCCATCAGCAGTTAAAACTCATTCTCTGTCCAAAACACAATCCATTTTAGTACCATTTACTTTAAAAGCGACCAAAACCTGAATATTCTGCAATCAAGTTGTGTTTTTTCTGGCATGTTTAAGTGACCACTTGTAATTAAACCTCAGATAAATGATCTATATGAAAGCTGACGTTGCATACATGGACTAGAGACACAACATCACTGAGTCTCTGCTGCCAAAAGACACAAAACTAAACTTATTAAATGTGTGCAGTTTGATGATGTAATAGATGCGTCTAAACCAAACAACTGATAGCTAACTAGTGATGAAAGTATAGATACATATTCTTCGTCGTACGGAGCAGAAATATGTGCAGTTTCACTCAAACATTCAGGGCGAGGTCAATTAAAAGGTACCTTTTGGCGCTTTGCTCGCCATTTATGCAAAAACTAAGTAATTACAATTGTTAACTCCTTAAAAACTTTGTCAGCCGCTAAACTTGCTGCACATCTGTAATGGAGCAGTAACTGGAACTTACTGGAGAATCTAATTTAAATCAGCGGCAGTAACGCGCCATCAACTCTATTTTCTATTTTTAAATAAAAAAAGGTTCATTACAAAGCTCAGTTTATTGCCACTTGCGTAATTCAATGTTTCCAGTGAGGCACTGCTTGCTAGATTTAGACTGATACACCTCAGACCAGACAGAATCGTTCACTTTTACAAGGAATAAACGGTCACTTTTAACTTCTAAATGGTGACTCATTTTCTTTGATTTGAGTTTAACCCCCTTGAGGGAAATTATATCATCTCAGAAGGTTGTAGCAGGAGTGATCTTCTGTACCAGTCTGTAATTCAGCAAACTGAAGAAGCCTTGCACCATTTAATTATAACGAGGAAAGTTAATTAACACCAACCTAAGGTCTGTTGAAGTAAATGTAGTCTGAAACAATTATGTGCGACTCCTTTGTGAACGTGCAGTACGTGCTAAGCTTTCGTTTTAGTTCTTTTCTTTGCATGTTAACATTCAGAGCTGCTTGTTACCCACAATCCAAATCCTTGAATGTTCAAAAGAGAAATTCCTGTAACACTATTTTTATGAAGTAAAAAACACATACCCCATTCCCAACAAGTAAATCTTACCAAGCAGAACCAGCGTTTTCCTCTTGAACGATGGCAGTTTCACCACTTCTTCATATGTCACCAGATCTAGTTGGTCAAAAACTGCACGATACGAGGGAAGACTCAGGTTAGCAAAGGACTGGTTCTGAAGGACAGCTGAAGAACATGCTCATCAACAGAACATAATATTTGATGTGCCTGGTTTAAACTGATGCAGCCCCACAGTTAAGCATACTTTTTAATTTTGAAAGTATTTCTTGAAATCGTGAGAAATGGGGTTGTTACAATATAACAATAGAAGGTAATTTAACAATTCAGCATTCGTAATGTAGAATTACTGCAGTTTTCAGCTTGGTTTCGACTTAGAAATTACATTCTCAAAACATGCAAACCTAGCTGAGAATCAGAAGACAAAAGCATCGCCATTACAATATAATGAGATTATAATATATTCTAATGTTGTGTCCCTGTAGCTTAAATCAAACCTGGGCTTCTTAAGTCAGATGGACTTTAATATTTATAACTGAATTATTTAAATGATGCCATAATGTACAACAACTGCTGGTTCAAACAAGCATAGCAGAAGGCCAAATGCCTTAAGAAAGCATTAAAACTATTTAATCTGTCCTTGGCCAGATAGAAAAACAGATTCAACCTGAGTATGTTTTCTTAAATTTGAATTTCATTGCTTGCAACAAAGCAAAGCAAAGCAGCTCAGTTCAAAGATCCTGTCATTCAAAAGTGGGACATTAGGAGGACGATGAAGTATGAGTATAAGAGGGAAGAAAAACACAGAAGCTGGATGCCAGCTTTTTTGACTTACTTACATGCAGCCAAGTCATTGGGTAAGAGACGGCATGAAATATGAACAAAGGGCGGGAGTGGAAGGATTAATAAATAGACAAATCCAACAGAAAGCACCATAACAAAAACTTTCAACAACAGGAGCTGTTAGTCACTTAAAACCAAAGCAAAAACTTGAGACAGCAGTAGAAAAGGGCAATCAGAGGGAAAACGCAACAGACATGCAACAACGCTTACTGGGTCAGTTACGCTCACTAAACAGTTGCAGTAACGTTAAAGACTCTTATAACACAACCACATGTTGTTCACAAGAGAAGCAAGTGGAGAGCTCGTCCTGCGGCTTTTAGAAACGGGTACATATTAAGTTAAGCTCGTCTCACCAATGCCAGAAAAGCTCTCCAGTTTCTACTGTTGTGAATAAGTAAGCTTCTGTACTTTGATTAAAAACATTATACCACATTACAGAGTGGCTTTTATAAAGTTATGTCACTGTAGCTCCATGACTGTATCACATTAGCTGACGTACCTGCGTTGTGCTTGGCCAGGTATTTGTCTTTGTACTGTTTCTTCTTCTTGCCAAACCAGGTACAGCTGGCCTGCTGTTCCTGCTTAGTCTTCTCCATTGCTATACATGCCACGCGCCTGAAAATGGTACATGCACAAGTCACGTTTGGGTGTCCAAGACGCCTTCACCAAGCAGCAGACTAACATCCCAGAATCGGTGTTTGAGGCCTTGGAAGGTGTCTTTCTAACAACAGCTTATAAGACTGTCCAAGACTTTGTAAAGCAAATGTTAAACAAATGTTTAATCCATTCAGTTTTTAATGCAATACTACTTAAATACTGACAAATACTGCGACAAATAACTTAATTAAGTGTCTTCAAAGATTCTTTTATGACTCTAAATGTGGGCGGGACTGGACGTACTGTGTTGCAGTAGATCTGAACAAAATGCTGACCGAAGATGATCTTGGAATCATTATTTACATATTTATAGTTCCTGCACTTGTCAGACATCACATATCTAAGTACTATTGAAACTGATAACACATTTAGACTTACTTTTTGACTTCTGTGACCACTGAGGCAGTAGAGTAATAGTAAATACAAGGATATAGTTTGCTGGCCATTAAATAAAGTCAGACATGTTCAACAGCTACATTCCCTAGACTTGATGCCGTTTCACCAGTTTTGTTCTCACCACTCTTGCAGCTCTGGTGATGGGATGAGGCCTGCTGTGCCATTCTTGGTGTTTTCCAGCTTTCCCTGCCACCAGTTGTGGTCATCCTTGGAGATGATCTGAATGATATCACCTACCCGGAAGCGAATTCCTGCCTCCTTACAAGGGATGAGGTCATCTTTGGCTGGATCATATTCAAACTGAGCGCGTACGTAAATCTGCAAGTACAAAAAAAAAATATATATATATTAGAATGTATTATGTAGTGATATGAGGGGCAAACGATGAACAAGTTGCCTTTGCAAAAAGAGCTGGCTGTAGAAACTTCAGTAGAAAAACGTGTACTGCTCGCATTTGCCATTAAAGTCGAGGGTAAATAAGCTGAAGCAGGAAAATGCACAGACAGAATGATGAACAGCAGAATGAAAGTGAGTGAACAAAGTGCTCTGTTGCTTTTTCTGCCTGCAGGTGTATCCGTGTTATTGATGGCTGCTGTGCATTGTTTTATTGCTTTTTATGTTCACTGACAAAAGTATGGAGTTTACGCTTTGACAGCCAACATGGAATCTAAACAAGACTATGATGAAGTACCAAACTTTGCAGTGTGGGATGGGAGGAGCTGGGATCTACTTCTACAAAGGGGTCCACTTAGATACTTCCTTACCTTTATGGACAATTTGTCCTTGATAGCAGGTCTGGAGATCTATGGGGTTGAGAGCATCACACACACACACACACACACATACATATCATGCAGCAGAAAATGCTTGGGTGCGTAAACAAAGGATGTGTGATGAAGGACCCATAACCGGATGTCAAAATTTCATGTAAAATGTCTGTAATGCATTTTAAACGTGTGTGAAATGTCGGAGTATGAGATTTCCCCCATTTAAAGAGAGAATGAGAAAGGAAGAATAGGAGTGCTTTTACATACAGTACATACATGCATATTTTTATTGGGATGAGTGTACACTCAAGACAGTTGAGTTGGAGTGCAGGTGTGTTTTAAAAAAGAAAAAGGAAATCTCACCTGACGGCCTTTGGGCTGGATTGTGGAGGGCAGGTCCTGAAGAGGAATGAGAGAAAAGTTCCTCGTAACTAATGCAACTCAGACATTCTATGCTTTAATTTAAATGCCTGCTATTTAGAATGACATCATTATTATATAACAATGCAGATACCAACTCCATCTGCGTTTACTAAAAAGAAATTAAAACCATTTTGTGTGAAAGAGTGAAAAAGGGAAAGCACATACCAGGATGGAGCTGGTGACGCTTGCATGTCCATTTGCAGGTGACTGTCGAGACAAATCTGGTGATTCTTTCTGCAGAAGAGGAGAAAATAAGGAAAACAGTTTATTTACCTACTATGATGATGAGAAAAAGAAAAGTGTGCGTGTGTGTAGGTGTGTTACAATGAAACCCTACCTCACAGGACATTGACTGGGAACGGTAACTGGGCACAATCTTGAAAGTGATGCTTCCCCTCATCTCCCTCTGTGGAGTTTAAGCAGAGGTGAAGTGTGTAACGTGAGTGTATTAAAGTTGCTTTTTTTGGTTGGGTGAAATATGGTTGTGCAAATAAATCTATATCAAGTAGTTCAGCCTGAAAATAATGCTGAATTTAATATTTCCATCACCACTGTTCATCTTTGGAGACGTCCAAATATGACATCATTTGCTCGGCTGTTCACAGACCCACTCTGTTCTTCACAGGTTTCAGTGGATATGACGTGGATGTTTATAGTCGTCTTTGATGCCAGTACAGACGGATGGGATCGAATAATATCATGAAAAAACAAGAGGTCTCATGTTGTGTTGCTCCTGGATTCTCAAATACGTAAAGGGCCAGAGTAAACTATTATATTCTTCCTCTGAGCAAGCCAGTTGCTACACTGTTTGGCTAGCTGTTCTGAAGCGCTGTGATCCAGCTGTGGGGCCTGGACAAAGACCCTGAAGATCCAATCAGGAGACGTGAGGCTCTGCTCTGTGTGGGAGGTTTTTTTTCACTGCACTGAAGCCAGATGCTGTGCCATCAGTGTTCAATTTAAATGGCTACAGTGATGGGAATACTGAACAACCTCACTGCATTGAGAGATGCTGCTCTCCGTCAGAGACGGGACACACAAACAAGCTCCCCCATCAGAGAAGTGAAAGGTAAATTCACTTCTACATGTCTAGTATCATTCATTAGACCTCAAGGGCAGATTTACATGTGGGCGACATGGGCAGTAGCCAGGACGGCATCTTAAGAGGAGTGGGGAAAGAAGTATTTAAAAAAAAAAAAAAAAAAAAGAAGCATCACAAACATTTTACCAGTGATTTCTACATTACTTCAAGTTGATCCCTTGATTTATATTTTGGGGCTTGAAGACAGAAAAAGGGTGCCCTTATAGCCTACTACTTTAACTAGCTGCCCAGTGGATCTGAGAGCGACAGTTGTCGAGACAGCAGGCTGCCTGTCAGACAGCTGTCAAACGCAGAGTAGGAGGAAGACAGGGAGGCGGTGGTGTGTAATACACTGATTATAGAGTGCAAGACCAATAATGTTAATGAAGGCGCTGTCCGTGCTACCCATCCATCAACTTCCACTTATGCAAGCTCAGATCACAGGGGCAGCAGCCTAAGAAGAGAAACTCTCCTCTAACTCTCCTCCTGGGGAATACAGAGTCATTTCCAAGCCAGACGAATAATACAATCCCCCCAGCATGTTCTGAGTCTGCCTCAGGGCGTCCGACCAGTTCGACGTGTTCAAAATACCTCCCTGGGGAGGCATCGTAACCAGATTCCCAAACCACCTCAGGTAGCTCCTCTCTATTTCAAATGTCTACAGAATGACTGATCTTCCCTCCTCATCTCTAACCTCTAACCGCTCAACCGTCTCTCCACTACATCACACTGTTACAGAATCTCCATTACTGCAGATTCCACGCTGATTCCGTTACATAACCCCTCCATAAATAAGACCAAAAGATACTTAAACTGCTCCACTTTGAGGCAGCATCTCACTCCAAACCTCAAGATGGTTTTTCACCCTTTTCTGACAGAACCATGGTGGATTTGGAGATACTGAGGCTCATCCACACTAATATGCAGCACAGCTCAAGTGTCAGAAGAGCTGTCCATCCACATTACACAACTGTAATCAATCAATTTTATAACTGCATGTGCACATTTATCATGCAACATCTTTCTGCTTGCACACAGACATTTAGATTTTCAGTTAATACTGTCTTTGGCTGTATAGCAGCTAGGAAAATTGTACCTACAAGAAAGAAATGCAACAGTTCCAGAAATTATATACTATATCCAAAAAGACAAGAGGTTACAACTTGTGACTTACCAGCATCTTCTGAAGCTGTTCTACCGTTTGATTTGCAACACTGATGCCATTAATTTCTCGGATCTCATCTCCAACATGCAGAGTCCCTGTGGAAGAAGAAATAATGAATGAAAAAACGCTGAAACATCAGGAAACAACACCTTCCCAATGTAAGGAAGTGTTGAATTTTCCAGGTGTTAAATATGGAAGTGCGTTTATAGCAATATATGAACACCTACCTTGTCGATGAATCATTCCACCATGCATGATGCGGGCAACAATACAGTGATTGAGGTCATTCATTTTAAGCGTAATGCCCTAGAAGAGAGAGTGGGACAGATAAATAACTAATCAAAGATTATAGCTGTGATAATTTACAATGCTGTGCTGCAATAATTACAAAACAGTGTCCCCATTCCCAGAATAGATAAGAGCACAATAATGTGGTGCACACAGCAGTTTTAAACAAAAGTGCTGTCTCTGGGGTTGCAAGAGAAGGAATCGTTCACTATTACTTTAAAAGCTCACATTTACTAACTGCAATGTCTAAACACTGAAAGTGACTAAACGACAGCAGAAACAGAGAAGTGAGAATCAGATGGCAGCTCCAAATGTGCACACCATGGGCTCATCTGTATTCTTCTGAAACTGGACCAGCCGAACCCTAGTCACATTCTCCAGGTCCATTTCTCCGTTGGTGCTGTCTGGGGAGTCTCCGTTCAGGTATGGTGAAGTAGGCGGTGGTGTCACCCTCAATGCCTCGTCGCTGTACACCTCATGGGCTACCACATCATGGGTCTGCAGCAGAGCCTGAATGTACAGACATTCCCAAGTGTTAGCATTTCCAAACAACTGCCAAGTGATGCAAGTCTGGTGTATTTCTCCCAATTTACTAAAATAAAAATAAACCTGGTGGATGTTTATGCAGTGACTACTATTTCCGACTTTGTTGTTTTTGTTTTTTTTATAAACAGAAACTACATGTTATACGTGTACATGGGTTGTGTTTTTATTTGTAACTTTTGAATGTAACTACTGAAAAACAATCATATTAACATTTTATTGCTGCTTTCCTGACTGAAAGGGAATTCATTCAAGTACTAACAGGTGTCACACTTTAAAGTAAACAAATTTTTATGAGATGACCTATGACAGAAAAAAGGAAATTTAATTTTAAAACTGCAAAAGTATCAAATTCTTGCAGTGCTGTTTTCAAGCAAAAAGTTTCTTATTCTGTCCAGGAAGTCAGTGTAACCTCTGGTGCATGTGGTTGAAATGGTGGGGACTTAAAAGACTCCAGATCCTGGGGAGGGTACGCTTGTTCAAAATGCCACTTTAAAAGTACTTCTGTTGTGTTACGAAATCACTTAGTCAGCACAAAGGTGATTGTGGTTACACACGGAGTCATATGTTGGTATCAGCAGTGTCAGAAAGAGTGTGGCTTACATTAATCCTCTTTGGTGACTAATCATGTCACCGACACAATGTGTTTTTACCCAACACACAGACTGGCACACAAAGCATTCTCTGCAGGACAGATGCGGGTCCCAGTTGCAGCTGTTTTGGTGCACTACACAGAGGCTAGCGCGGAAGTAGAAACCAGTAGAAACCACCATAGCAGCTGCATTTATGGGTTTTGGGAGATACGTAAACTTCCAGTTTTGAACCATTCAAAACTCCCACAAGTAGTCATCCTGGCTACATCACCAGGTATAACCGGAAGAAGCCATAGCACAGAAAGGCACAAAACTGCAAAACCCCGGAAGAGTGTAAGTTCTGCCTCCTCATACGTCATATTCTGCAGAACTCTGGTAGCCCCTGTTCCTACATTATAGTTTAATTACTTGGATTTTATAAATTCAGCGTTACTCTCCATATGCTACAGTGCTAAATCCCTGCACACCCCTTGTGCTAGCAGTAGTGGTGAATGTCTGTGGCTGGATGAGAAGCCCAACTGGTCATGTCAGAGAGCAGTACGGGCTAATTGGATTGAACCAAATCCGAGGCGTGAAGGCTTCAGTAAATGTCACACAACTGAATCAGCAGAGGGAAACACCTTGTGCCTTTCAGCGAGCTAACAACATACATCACAGCAATGAGAATCTGATAAAATAACAACAAAGACCAAATATAGTCAACCTGTAGTGATGCCATATTGCTGTCCAAAAACCCCAACTGAAATATATATTTTTAAAAACTAGTGAAAACATGCTACTCACTGTGATTACACCTTTTCAAGCCACTGCTTTCTTTTGTCTTATTTTCCAGTTTCCAAGTTGGTCAACAACAGCCTCCCCATTCTTCTGTCTCAGGTCTGCTTCAGCCACTAGACTCATCTGATCAACACTAATGCTCAAGTATCAAAATGTCTCCACACACTCTACAGGTTGAGCCCCTCCGATTTTTGCTGCTGCGTTAATGCTTCTGTCTCTGTTCTTTTCTTCTCCATGTGTCAATCCCTGCCTGGGGGCTTGCCAAGCTCAGGTGCTAAGCAGCTTTGTGGCTGAAGGAGGTTTGTGGATTGTCAAACGAGCCCTACTTCTGACACAGTGTGTTGGAATCACACACACACACCAGTGAGGCTGCTCCACATGCCCTGCAAAGCAGTGTTATCCCCCAAATAAGGATGGGTGCATTTCAGTAATATCCCACCATAAAGTGTGGCTGTGTGAGGATCCTCCTGAGCTCCTTGGCCTCCATGTTCTCTGGGTAACAGGAGATTGTTTCCAGTACCTGATCAAAGGGAAAAACGCAAAGAAACAAGTCTGAGTCTCAAAAAGGGCCTAAACAGAATGAATAAAAATGTAAGAGAACTCTCTGATGTTGCTGCCTAACAACTACATTCCTCACCGCTTTTCTTGCTCCAATATTTCTTGTTTCACATTTTTATACATTTCTTCAGTCTTTTGTATTATATCAAATATAATATCAAACTTTACTTTCTATTGTGGCTGTTAAAAGAACAACCTCCTCACACACATCGGTAATGAGTTAATATATGTCCCCCTTCATTTAATTTCCTCACCTCTTTGGCTCTCTGCACTCCATCACTTGGAGGATTTCTTATTTGAGGGGATGACCTGGTGTTGATTTTATCATATAGCTGAAACAAACAAAGACCCGATTAGAGTCCAAACAATACAGTATAACAATATGGTTTAAATCATTCAAATAAACGGATCACTATCAGCATCAACATCTATAAGGTCTGTCAATGACCCATTCATTTGAACCAGGTGCACTGAAGCAGGAGACAAACAGGACAGCAGCCCTGCAGAACTGGATTTGGACACCCTGATTTAAATATTCGATTAATTCTTGGTTAGTGCTGACACCTAGTGGATCGTTTTGATATTAAAGAGGAGGACTAGATAGAGGATAATGTAAATAGATAGATGCAGGCAACTCACATCTAACAGGGTGTGGAGGTGCTGATCCTGGAACACACTGTGCAGGAAGTCCATGTCTTTCTCACTACAGTCTGTCAGTGCATGGATCTCCTCTAGACTGTCCAAAACCTGTGATACTGCCCCTGTACAAACACACACATGCATAAATAATTCATACTCCAATATTGAAATAATCACAAGGACACAAACATTCAAACTAAACGAAGCAATCCCTGCAAGCATTCACCTCTACAGGATAATGCAAACACTGACAAACACACTTATTCACAGACACAAAATCTGTAATCTCCTTCCAGTTTACTTGTTACAATGATGCAGGATGCAA
>JBAMYA010000012.1:7715019-7740278 GCA_037176975.1 Arrhamphus sclerolepis
TGTGTTTTTCCGCTTTTGAGGTTTTTCCTTCCACCCCATACAAGTGGGAGAGGATCGGAAAGGGAGTTTTTTTAGAAAAAATCCCTTACAAAAAAAAAAAAAAAAAAAAAAAAAGCTTAATTCTTGGCATGGCATGAAATGAAAAATTTAAAATAAGTTTTTTTTTTCTTTCAATACTTGTTTTCATGAAAGGTTCTCTTTATGACAAAAACATTTAAGAAGCATAAAGCTAGGAAGCCAAGAATCTTGTTAATTCGCTTGCCGATGAACTGGCAATTGTTTCCTTACCTTGTTTGCTTCTGTGTCTACAAAACAGCCAAATAATTGCTGTATGCTTAACTGGACAGCCCCAGTTTGTGCTTTCTATTGGTTGCACAAATTACATCGCGCTTTACATGGTAAACCGGCAGTCCAGCGCTAGACTCTGGGAAATATGGCGCTTATATGTAATAGGAGTTCCCAAACACGGCCTGCTTAGTATGGAGCTGCAGTCCTGGACATCCAGGCAGAATGACGCCGATGCTTTTAGGTTCATATCATTTAAACCTTTCAGTGTATGCTGCTGAGGGATGCTGGAACAGCCATGGGAGCTTGTAGCCTTGAACAGACGGGGAGAGCAGGCGTGCCAAGTGTTTTCTCCAGGATGGGAAGCAGTTTGTCTTGCATTGTTTATGCATTCTTCCTGCGTTCGGCACAGTTGCTTAGGTTGGCTGAAGATGATTTAATGGTATCACCAAATGTGTGCAGGAATTTCCTGCATCAAAGTGCTACATATAAGGATTGAATGGGAATAGTACCTGTCTTTGTGCTGTAATCACAGCCCTGCTTGGACTGATGTCTTTTTGGCACTGAGAGTTGTGTTGGCCAGAATTTAGGATGTAACATCAGACATGCTGTGACTTTCAGAAGTTTGATGTAACATTGATCTCTGTGATATATTTTTCTTTTCTAACCCTCCTCTCTGACCCTGTGTACGTATCACTGACACACAAAGAGAATTCAGCGTGTTTGTGTTCTTTGTGTTCCCCCAGGCTGTTCGCTGCTATGATTCGCTTATCCTTAAGGCCGAGGGCAAAGTGGAGCCTGAGTTATTCTGTCAGCTCGGCCACTTCAACCTCCTCTTGGAAGATTATCCGAAAGGTGAGTGTTCTTTGGTCATTCGCCCCCACCCCCACAAGAGATGCTGGTATTTAAAGTCATCATTGGTTTGACAAAAACTATTTCAAGAAAATCCACCGACTTTGAGCTTGGAATGGATATTGCTCTTTGCTCTTTTTTTCTGTTTGGTATTTTACACATTTTCGGGTTTAAAAGCACTTTGCTGCATTCAATTTTATGAGAGGTCCCACACAAATAAACAATGATTTATCTTTCATTTCAGCATTATCAGCATACCAGAGGTACTACAGTTTACAGTCAGACTACTGGAAGGTGAGACACACTTGCCTACACACTCACACTTTTATTGAACTGGGGATATTGACATTCTCTTTTGCTTCCATCCACACACCTGTTTTCCTCTCTCTCACACACACACACACACTCATTGACAGGAAGCATATATGGTCTAGATGTCAGTCTTAAGATGTGGTTTCAGGTTTCGTATTAGTTTCATTTTGAACACTCTACTTGTGATGGTGGCACTTTGTGGTGAGACATGATGCTAATTTTGAGGTTAATTTGTTTTTGATTTATTGAACTGTTGAACTCTTACCAAGTAGCCATAAGGCTGCGTTGTTGGCAGCCTTGGTGTTAGCCGTAGGTGTAGAAATGAGCTGTTTCTTCAGGAGATTTTTTTTCTTTTTTAAACCACCTATTAACACATTTCTGAGAGACACTTTTCTTCCTGTTTGAACAGCAATTGAGAAAGAAATCTTTACATTTTTGCTGCAAATTTGAAAATGATCAAAATCATATTGTCTCCTGAACCAATTGCACGTTTCCATCCCATCCAGAATGCTGCCTTTCTGTATGGCCTTGGAATGGTCTACTTCCACTATAATGCCTTTCAGTGGTGAGTCCCAGCTTTCTTTGCTTCCTTTACGTGAATACAAGCCGTCCTTATTGTCAGATGGAATCAGCTGCAAGCAGGGTTTTAGCCAATATTTTGGAACAGTCTGTCCACCTTTAGGGGGTTGATTCCAGACGTTCCAGACAAAGAAAAATTAAATACGTCATCATCCTCAAAGCTAAAAAGCCAAGCCTCCAGCATCAGCTGTATGGCCTCTGGCTGCTCAGGAGATCCTGGCTACATGGTCCTAAAGCCTTTCCTGTTACAGTATATGTCATTATATTTACTTCGTCTACTGCCAAACTTCAAAGTTAAAAATTGTTGTGGCTGTCCAATAAAAAAAATTAAACCTCATATATTTTTTTAAACGGGAAGTACAAAAGACAGACGACTTGCTGGCTAAAAGCCTGGCTGTGAGCAGTTATTATGTCACAGATCAGCTGTGAAACTCTCTTGAGCACCTAGGTATTCATGTACACTCCACCTTGGTTTAATTTGAAATAGATTTTATTGCAGACTCGGGGTCCAAATGACATAAAACAAAATAAAATTTAAAGAAAAAGAGGAATAAAAAGTACATAAAAATACATAAAGTCTCCTAACATTTTAGGAGGCAATCATACCAATGTTTCCAAAATACAGATGTATATCTTATTGCACTATATTTTACATTAGTCAGCAATCGGATAATTCTGTTATTAGACTCATTTAGTCGGAAAATAAATTCATACATAAAATTTCTTAAAACAGCCATCAAAGAGCTGACACTAGCAGACACAAACAATACCCAGGCACTAGACCATCTGGACTTTTTTTTAATAAAAGTCTTAATGCATCTTTGTAAGCCACTTTCAATCTCTGGAGGCTGGCTTTTTTATGATTGCACCATAAGTGTGCAGTGTAGATTGAGGTACAATATGATCGAAACATGTTCAGTTTAACTTCATCAGAGCAATATCCAAATTTCCGAGCAAGGACATTAGCTTGAGCATATAACATTCGAAAATAATAGATGCTCAAATCTTTTTTTCTTTCTCATGTCTGTGTGATTGGTTAGTTTTGCTTCTAATTTATTCTACAGATGAGCAAAGACTTACCAATATTATAATGGTCATTTTAATGTAGTACTTTTTTATGACTGTTTTCTTGTCTAACACATTAAGATGCTTGCCAGCTGTCATAAAACTATAAATGTGTAACCCTTCACAACCACCAGGCTTCAGTAAAATGTATGCAATTAATAGAAACTCACTAAGCCACAACCCTTTTTTTTTTTTATGTGAAACTCATTCAAGAGTACATGAAGAGAAATGTGCTTCAGTGCAAAGTAGCATATCATAATTCAACCACCTACTGTCATTTGATAGCAAGCATCCCAGATATTATTAGCACTAGCAAGGTAACATCCTGCACATTCTCCCTAGATGTGAAATGATGAAGCAAATATGGCTGTCATTAAAAACTGTGTACAGTATTCTCTGAAGCTGTTCAGCATATCTGCAGGTCACAGCTACTGATCATTGCTGTCACTAAGTAATGTTTAGAATTTTCATATGTCCAAATTGTATTATGGCTTACTTGAGGTGTGTACACATTTTCACTAATTTAACAATTTTCTTATTACAATGTTAGCTGAGCTTTAGTGACTTAACTTGAAATACCAATCTCTATTTGAGTCTGCAAGCAGCTAGCCAGTCATATTACTAGCTTCTCTAAAGCACATTTGCTGTTATTTAACCTGGGTGGAATAAAACACATTTTTATTGCATCATCTAGTCGCTGCAGGCACCAGTTGCTAGGCAACAAGTGAAATGATTACACTGCAGATTTCAAAAAATAAAAAAAACATGATTATCAAGCGCTAGTTCTTTCAAAGATGGATATCTGTTCTTACAAAAACAATAAAAAGTAGCTTTAGAAGAGCCATGCTGTGAGAAAATGGTTGCTTTATCAACAAAACAGATATGGCATGATATTGCACTTTTCTGCTTCGATTCAGACATGTCTGTTGCTGCTTCCTGGCAACAGTTGTCAACTTTAAACAAGACAAGTGGATCACTTTTCCACAGAAACGTGAACATAATAATGCAAACCTCTGCATTGCAGTTCTGCTACATTTGTGTAGTTTCTGGGAAAAAAGTCTACTTTGAATGCTGCATAAGTCTTAGTAAAATGGACAACACTGCTTATCTTTTACACAGCACAATAACAAAACAACAGACTTCTTTAGGTTTAATGCAGTAAAGACTGGTTCAGGAATTAATTCCTACTCAAAGCTATAACCTCCTACAATGTGGCTATTGTTGGTTAATGAGACTTTTTTTTTAATACTCGTTGTAACAATATAATTAACCTTATTATAGATAAGGTGTTAATAGAAATGAACTTAACTTCTGATTAACAAGCATACACTGCTGGGGCTAGGTGGCACAGAGATTATTCAAGTAATTTATGATCATCAGTGCACCAATCAATGAGGAAAAAGCTCAGCTTGAATCCTATAAAGATGCTTAGCATCTAAGGAAAAATATGAGTGTAAAGAGAAGCAGCTGCTACAAAACTGTCACAGATTTAAAGACTCCACTGATTTTAATTGTGTAAAGATGACCACTCTGAGATGAGCTTCTCTGCAATAAATCAAGACTACAGATCATCTCTCAGCATTTTTAGTTCCAAGAACTGAACAACTAAGTGATATCTTCAGAAAACATACAATCTTTTCTTCATTCTTCCTGGTGATACTATTGGCTGGGAAGGTTTCATTCACCCTAACCTGTTGATCTGTTCTGACATATGTCCTGGGGAAGTTAAGAAGAGGTTAATTTCTGAGTAAAGCTACATTGTCAGATTATACTGGTGCATACCCAACAAACCACAGCACAGATCAATGTGATTGACATCACGTCTTGTCATTACAATAAACTTAAAAATAGCTGTGCATGTGGAGGTAATTTGTTTACAAAAGATGATCAATAAATGAAATTGCAGTCATAAACTGCCTTCATTATAGCCCTGAATTGTTTTTTTTTTTTTTCTTTCTTAATGAAAAAGATCAGAACAAACTGAAAACCAACAGAATGCTCTGAGTTACAGTGGAAGGAGCATTTTAGTATTCAGCCCAGTATCACGCATATGCAGCGTGACTAGAATGAACGCCCACACTCTGACCATCAGGATGTTCTGCAGCTTAGTTTCTATTTGCATGCAAGGGTAATTTTGTCCCCCCCCCTCTGTTTTACATACCTTCTGTTTTCCTTTTTCTTCATCTGTTACATGAATTTCCCCACAGGGCAATCAAAGCATTCCAGGAGGTGCTGTACATTGACCCAGGGTTCTCCCGGGCCAAGGAGATCCACCTACGCCTGGGTCTCATGTTCAAAGTCAACACAGACTATGAGTCAAGCTTAAAGGTACGTTGAGCGTGAGAGGCCCGTTTCACGCTTACTACGACACCAGCGGGTCAGTTTTTTTCTTTTTTTTTAATCTATTTCTATCTTTGTGCTCTTACAGCATTTTCAGCTGGCTTTGATTGACTCCAACCCCTGCACTTTGTCCAAAGCTGAAAGTAAGCATCTTACCAATTTATTTGACTTCGTACTGTGTAGATAGCAGTCGGGAATGATGATCATGTTTCCGTAATTGTTTATTCTGTCTGTAAACGGCATCAAACATCTTCTTTTTTTCACTAAAGCAGCTGACTACAATCTAATGCTCTGTGCAGAAAACAGTGAAGTCTGAGTATATACATTAGTTAAAATGCTGCTGTCATCTCATCTCTCCCGCTTCACTACCTGTTACCTTGGCGACGGCAATATCCATTTTTGCCCAGCTCCTCTATCACTGTTTGCCTTTGCTTCACTGTAACCCCCCCCCCCCCCTCTTGCTCTTACTCACTCACACATGCATACATATCAAGGGCAGCCCCATCTCCCCCCCCACCCCCTCTACTTTCCCCTCCTCTCTCTCCCCATCTGCTGAGAGTCACTCAGGCAGCTTAGATCAGACACTGCAGCGCTCCAGACAAAGGAAGGTGCCGCCAGGAGCACAGTTACCTATCTGGTCTGCTGCACCTCATGTAGACAGGCCACCATGGCTTTCTGACAACTGTGCTGTTCTACTTTCCAAAGACTTGAAGACAATGAAGAGGACTTACTGAGATAGGGTGGGAAACCTTTCTAGTATGCTAACTAACCTCTAACAAATTTCTTCTTCTGTCCTTTTTCAGTTCAATTCCACATTGCTCATTTATATGAGATTCAGGTAAGTGATCCTTCTAATTATTATTATTATTTTTTTTTTACTTGTGATTCTGTTACCATTACTCACTTCCAAGGCTCCAAGAAAAGATTTGCTTTCCTTCTTTTTGTACTGCATGTTGACTGAATGTTCATCACAGAGAATACCCCCCAACCTAGATGAAAAAAAAAGATAATTAAAAATCATATAAATGCCAGGGAAAGCCCCTGGTTTTGTATTTTGAACAAGGTCCTGGGGAACTGAGGAGGGATCAGGGTGCCTGAGTGGGTAGCGTGCGAGGGAGGGGATATGAGATTAGGCGATCAACGGGGTTGCCACGGAAACTGCAAAGTCTGTCTCCCCCTCTTTTGTATGCTGGTGGTCTCCCTCTCTTTATGTGGGTTTCAGTGGAGAGGTACAGTAGCTGACACTAGCTCAGGGAGCAGCAGCGCTTTATGACTAATGTGGTTTTATTCTGGTGTGTCTAAACTCAGTGTTGCAGTGCAGCTCAAAATGCAAATCTTTAGATGCACAAGTTTGACTAAACGTAGAAAAGCAGATTCTGCAAATGGGAAAGATGGAATAATCAAACCTCTTGGACTACAATTGAATCACTTTGTGATTTGTACATTATTCTTCTTCTTTACCCCTTTTTTTTTTTTTTCTTCTTTTTTTTTTTTTGTTATAAATCACACATCCCATCTCCAGAAGAGATATCGGGCTTCCAAGGAGGCTTATGAGAGCCTTCTGCAGACAGAGGATCTTCCTGCACAGGTGAAGGCCGCTACCCTGCAGCAGCTAGGTAAGGTTTGGGAGCTGTTAACATTTTAGGAGAACTTTTGTGCCTTGTTAAACCATAAAATCTCTCCTCAAAAGAAAAGAAAAAACAAACGCAACTGATGAAATTAAACTGTCCCAGGCTGGATGCATCACACAGTGGAACAGCTCGGGGACAGAGCCAGCAGGGACAGCTATGCCATCCAGTGTCTGCAGAAATCTCTGGAAGCTGACCCGAACTCTGGACAGTCCTGGTACTTCCTTGGCAGGTATGTTGCACCCATCAGATGCTGATTTAAGGTAAATTTCTGCCTTTTAACAAACATTTCTAAAAATGGCTGTTACATTTTTGAATAGATTTACCTGTTTCATGTATTTCTTTTGGAACAATTCCAGTGTTTCTGAAAGATGTCTTAAAAAAAATCATAAGCAGTGCTTTTAAAACCTACTTGAACATATTTTAGAATTCTTCTTAAAAGAAAGCCCTGCAATATTGTCCATTTTCTGTCTGACTGAAATGTTCTCCATGTCTCCTGCAGGTGCTACTCAAGTATTGGGAAGGTCCAGGATGCCTTTATCTCTTATAGGCAATCCATAGACAAATCAGAGGCCAGTGCAGATACTTGGTGCTCTATAGGGTAAAAGTCCATGCTTGTTTCTAAGTGTCCTCCTTTTGCTAACTTTCTTCAATTTAACCATTTCCAAGCACCTTCATGGTGTTTTTATTTCTTTGCTTCTAAACATTGTAGGCTTTGCCTTTTGCAGCTATTTAAAGTCATTCATCTCTATGGAAACTGCACAATCAATGCTATAAGCACAGAGAACACACAAGTGTCTAATGCAACAAAGCTCTATACAAACAGGATGCACCTTTTATCCTGAATTTGTTAAATTTTTGTCACTTGACTTTTGGGAATTTCTTTTTTTTTTTTTAAACAATCTCATATTTTCACATCTCTTCTGCTGGTTTTGTTTAATACTCACCTTTGTCTTCTTACTTTCCATCATTTTGTCCGCGTTCAGGGTGTTGTACCAGCAGCAGAACCAGCCCATGGATGCTCTGCAGGCCTACATCTGTGCCGTGCAGCTGGACCACAGCCACGCCGCCGCCTGGATGGATCTCGGCACGCTGTACGAGTCCTGCAACCAGCCGCACGATGCCATCAAGTGCTACATCAACGCCACACGCAGCAAGGGCTGCACCAACACTGCTGCGCTAACTCACCGCATCAAATGTCTCCAGGTGGGTGGACAGAGTAAGGCAGGGGGGCTCCCATACTCTGGCTTTTTTTTTTTGATGGATACACCCTCAGTTGGATGAAACACGATGCAAGGTTTCAAAATTTAACTGACAAATGCAAAGCGATCAAGAAATATTCAGCCACTTTGCAGATCTGTTTAAAGTACCTTGATCACACGAGGAATTCTCAGACTGTGCTGCTCCTGGGTTTGCTTGCTCATGATGGATTGTTGCATCTCTTGTGAGCAGACAACAATGTAGTGAGTGCTGCAGAATGCTGGCAAAGACACTGCATGCTACTGACCAATGACTGATGTAGTGTAACAATGCTCCAACCTTTAACCGATACCAGGCTGCTGATCAGCTCCCTCAGCTTTAGCAGCCCCTCCCTCCACCTTTCTGTACCCTCTTAACCTAAGTGTATCTTTCTTGTTCAAGGGAATGAAAGCTCAGGGGTTCTCAAGGTTTTTTCTGTACATCTGGTTGTTCTTCTGCTTTTCTTTAATATCCCAATTTAATCATAAAATAACTGATATATTATCCCTCATAGATGTGATTAGATTAGGGCTTCAGAATTCTTCAGGGGGACAAACTAGATGGATTTTGACTCGGATCCACTCTAAAGACCTTGTCTAGCTGATGGTATAGAGGGTTCCGCGCTATCGTATAAACCATATTTCCTCAAATGCAGGGTGAAATTCACTGAAAAGCCACGTGATTGATAATGACTGCGTGCTTGGTCAAGTGTTTCCGAGCTCATTCAACGATTTCCATTCCAGTCGTGCCGGTTTTCAGAGTACCATCTGAGATCACTTGTATCCAGTACTTGATTTTTGTATGCAGAGGTTTCTCCACGTTCTTGGAATCTTTTGATGGCGATATGCACTGCACATGATGAGATGTTGAAAATCTACATGCAGTGATCTCGGGCCCGTCCTTTCCTCTGAGAGACTCTCTAAGATGCTTTTTATACCCAATCATGACACTGACCTGTTGCTAGTTGACCTAATTAGCTGCGAGATTTTCCTCCAGGTGTTTCCAAGTACCACTTACTTGCTCGCTATAGGATTTCTATTTGAGGAAATATGGTATATCGGAAGTGTAAATTTAAGGTGATAACATTTTACTGCGCTCGGCGATGCAGCCCTCTGTAGGTTTTAGAACGGGGGTTCTAACAGTCCCCATACCCATGCATTACTTTGTTCATCTATATTTTGTCCAGGCAATGTCATCTTCTTTCACATGTGCATGAAGGAATGTCACATTTCCACCAGTTATGTTAGCATAATTTCATTGCATTAAGACAAGTTCAGATGCTTGTTTTAATGGATTTGTGACTGTGTTTGGGATTCTTTTTGCTAAATGTCATTCAAGTACCTCCCTGTGTGGTTCGATGCACAGTTTAGGTTTATGAGCCAGGGTAGACGGTTTCCAAGACGCTCAGTTTCCAACTTGGCTTCTCCTGTTATAACCTCTACCTATATTTACCATTGCTGATCATTTCCTTGTTTTGAGGTCATCTTTTTTTTTTCTTTTTCTTTTTCAAAAAACAGCCTTGTCTTTTATTTTTATTTTTCCGTTTTTTTCACGTCGTTCTCCATTCCCCTAGGCTCAGTTGAGTAACCCCCAGCTCAGTAGCCTTCAGGGTAAAACTAAAATGCTCCCTCTTATTGAGGAGGCATGGAGTCTACCAATCCCAGCTGAGCTAACCTCCAGGCAGGGAGGCCTGAGCAGTGCACCACAGCAGGTGAGAGACCAGAGAGAGCAACTTACACCTCCCTTCCCTCCCTTCTTCCCTCCCTGCACATTTGCACTGTAAACACACAGACACACTGACAGATGCATATAAATGGGTAACCCTCGAGCTTAACCTCATCCTGCTCACTGCCTACGATTATATGAATACAGAAAAAAAAAAAGATGATTTAGAAATATTCCAAATTAACATTTCGTCACTCTGTTTCTCTGATTGAACACCTGGCTGAACAAGACTTAGCCTGTTAATGTCAATCTGGCTACTGAGCATACCTCATTCATGGTATTCATTTAAACTGAGGAAGGTTCCAGCCAAGTGTTACCCAATCCTGCACTCCCCCCTCTTTTCCTCCACTGTAGTCACCCGGCTTCACCCATCACGCTGAACTAAATGGAACATCCATTTAGTTTCTCCTTATTTTAAACCTGTTTTAAATTTAACGTGATACGCAAGATCACACCCCTCTCCATTAAGGTGGCAAACTTGTTGAACCCACACCTTGCTGCAGTTTGCTCTTCATTTGCTTTTGACTCAGTCCAGCAGAGGTAGCCTTTCTGAAGAGATTAAATCACTCCTCGTCAAGTGGCTGTGTCTAACTTGCACTCACTGACATGTTTTTTGGCCTTTGTCTGAGCTTGATAATGCTCTGGCGTGATTGGTGAGGTCGTGCTGCTGTAGAGAACTTCCTCACTTGCTCCATCCATCGTCATTCCCCTTCAGTAGCTGACCGTAGAAGTCCCGAGAGGCTCACCAATCCCACCATCATCACTTCTTTCAGTCATTCCCATCACACAGTAGATGCCAGTAGCTCTGTTTGTGCATCATCATTGTTGTAATTGACTTACAACACTGGAATATGGTAAACTTATGTAGCTGTGACTGTTTGGTTTTTGAAGTGTTTTTAAAGATGACATTTCAGAGGGTCAGATGTGACTTTAAGCCGATGCATGTTGGATATTTGCTGGCCCAGTTTAATTGTGAAACCTATAAAAATGTCTGTTGGTGTTTTTGTAATAAAACAGTAGGGCTTTGTTAGTAGTCACATCTGGCTCACACATTTCTCAAGAAGTAACGTGTAAGACTTTGATCTGATAGTGCAGCAGCAAATACAGCGAGTTTTAAAGTGCTGCAGGAGTGAGAAGAAGCAGAAATGACTTTTCTCCAGGACAGGTGCCCCGGGTTCTGCTATTTTGTTGAGATGTAAAGCCTTTAGATATAGAGGGATGTTTTGCTCTGAGACTTCTTTCAGCTCAAGCACAGACTCACAGCGTTGCTTTCCTTTTTTTCTCTTATCTTTTCCATGTTTCCCATTCCTTCTCTTATCTCTCCCGCCGTCCTTTCTCTTTCTCTCTACACTGTTTCTTTACATCCTTATAAATAATCTCTTAATTGCTTTTTTCCCACTTCTTATTTTCCACTTTGCCATTTTCTTCTTGCTCTTTGCCATCTGCAACTATCTTCTGTCCCCTTTTTTTTTTTGCTTTGTACTTCCGCTTGCACACCTGTCCTTTTGTCTCATTGTGCCTGGCTTTGCCTGCTCCTTTTCCATTCCCTTCCCTGCAGGCTTGTAAGCCCAATCACAGTGCAGAGGGTGGGGTGTCTGGTCAGTCTCTACCCCCTCACGTGGGCACGCTGGGCCAAGCAGAGGACCAGTCCTGTCCAGCCAAGAGGAGGAGAGCCTCCAGTCCTGGCAAGGTAAACATGACACTGACTGCGTTATTTATATATATTTATTTATACATAAATGCTGTTGGTCCTCTTGTGTGAAGCAATTAGATTTTCTCATTACATCACAAGTCATTAAATGTGTTGTCTTCAGAGTGATTCATGGACCAGTAATCCAGCACAGCAGCCAGCACCCAACTGGCACCTCTCCCCACAGAAATTACAGGTTGGGAATGGTTCTCTTTCTCTTTAAATAGTACAAGATGTCATCTGAGTGCAGATCACGAGAGGTGTCCAATCTTTGTGTGCGTCTTCAGGTGCTGGAACAGCTGCGGAGTAATCGGGCCAACCTTAAGCCCCCACAGCTTCAGATGTTGGAGCAGCTGGAGGCTCAGCTCGCCACAATGCAGCAGGTAAAAATCTTAAATCACCTTGTGCTGGAGAACTTTGCTCCAAAATAGTTTATCAGCAGCACAACAGATGTAAGTTTTTCAGGACGTGACACTAATGGTTGCCAGGGGCAACCAGCTTCTCTGGTTGGGCAATAAAGTGTCATAGTGTTGTCTGATCAGGCAAGTCAGAACAAATGTTATATTTTGATTTAGTTTTCAAATACTTGAAAACTATGTTTTTGTTGGCTGCCCAAGATGCTTTGCACAGACTGCGATCATTACATGTGGAGCAATCAAGACTCCACTTAAACTTTGAAACATGACGAGCACTGAAAAGCAGCACAACAGGACTTCAAAGTCAAAGTTGGTCTAACAAGTCTGCTACATAAACTTATTTTGTCCAACTTATAAGCTGAGAGTTACAGAAGAAACTGACACTTCAACGGGACTAAAACTTTCAACACTTTGTTGAAAGTTTGACAGGTTTGTCAACAAGGAAAAAAACAGATGTCTGCCATGCAATATTTATGTTAAGTTTCATTTATTAGCATGTCACCATCTGCATAAGGTTACTACAAATGTTCATGTAGTTAATATAGCATAATTGTAATCTTTAAACTGCTAAGTACTTGCCATCTTGTTTTCTGCCAAGACTTTTCACAGAATAGTAGATCCAGTGAAAAAAAAGTCCATTCAGTTAAATTGCATCTGTAACAGCGTTGGCCTATTCCTATTATTATTTTTTTTTCTAATTGCATAGACTTTTTCATAACAACTACATTTGTGTATCAGGCAAGGAAAATATAACTGTAACTTGCCAAAGGGACAATCTTGATGTCTGTGGGACCACACAGTTTCTATTCGGGTTTTGTTTATTTGACATTCACACACACCAGTCACACTTACACATTCATGTTGAATGACTGTGTGTATCAGTCTTTCAGTGGTGCTTTTATGTTTACAAGTATACATGGGATGAGGATGAATATGTCAGTCATTCAGCATTGCTTGTGGAGATTTTGTGAACAATGCAGGCTGGGTAGTTAAGGGCTTAAAGCGAGTTTTAAAATAAAGTAACAAATCCAGAGTACACATTACATGATTTACGATCCGACAGTTTTATTCAGAGCTGGCTTGGGCAAATAAACTCCCTTTCATGGTGTGCTGTGGCATGTGTAGTAGTTAAATTGTTGTATTATAAGCCAAACTATAAGTCAGTCCAAATGTCAGCGTTGAGAGTGAAGAATGTTCAGAGTTCTTCTGACAAGACTTGAACAACTGATGAAAAACTGTCATCTTATGGGTTTTCTTTGCTTTTCCTTGACAGATGAGACAGAATGCCTCAGGAGGTCAGGTGCGCCCCTCTCTTCCCAACGGCCCCGCCACCAACTCCCTGCCCTCTCCCAACCCCAGCCTCCACCTCACACGGCCCCAACTGGGACCCCACCGGCCACTTTGCCCCCCTCAGCCACTGGCCAATGGGCCCGTGGGCTCTGGGACACACGGACACTCAGACTCTGTGGGTGACAGTAGTAATAGTGGTAGTAATAATCAGCCGGGGCCCCTGGCTACAGGACCCAACGGAGACGTGCCTTACCCGCCAGCTGCTGGCAGCAGCAACGCAGCACTGCTACCTCACACCTGCACAAGCACGCAAACACAGGACGCCACGCCGCGCCAGGCCCTGCACCTAAACTCCTCTCAGGTAACGCAGTTGTGTTGTATTCTACTTACCTGCAAGTATCAGTTGCAAAATGAACAAACTGTTGAGAAAGTACATTTTCATTTAACAGTCTATATGTTCTGTCCTGTTTTTTTTATTTTTTTAAATCTTCTTCAGGGGCTTCAGAAGGGGTGTGTTCCACATGCGACAGGCTCAAGCAGTGAGGGGACGCCCTCTCACCCCCAGACCCCCAACTCCACAACCCCCATTCACCCCAACAATCAGGTTGGACATTCCACTAACGCCCCATCGCCATGGCAGCAGCCTCACAACCACCTCCCTTCCCCTCCCTCCGTCCCCCACTCCTCTACCTCAGGTGGTGCAGGACCCAGTGCGTCCGTTACCAAAGAAGACAACACCACAGCCACTCTTGTCACTGCAGCTCTCGGAAATGGGGGCTCAGAGAGCAGAACACCATTGCCACTACCATCCACTGATGGCAAAATGGTGCAGACCGATGGCTTAGCCAATCACGTACACTCTGATGGTGGCAAGGTGGCAGAAGGTGGCGATAAGCCGAGCCTTAGCGCAGACAATCCCAGGCTATCTGCCCTGCTGGCGGGGGGAAAGGTCCCTGATGTGGGCGAGGGCCTGTCAGAATCGACAACATCCACAGCGTCCACGACACTGGACTCTCAAAAGAAAATCAACAACATCCACCCGGCCGTCCTGCCCTCCACCCCCCACGCACAAGGCAGCTCAGCCGCTTCCTCACCAATCTCCGCCATATCCACCGCAACACCATCTCCCAAATCCTCAGAGCACACCCAGACGGGTGGCCACAGTCCCACCACCAACACATCCACTGCCCCCACCGTCAATGGAAATGGAAAAGGAGGCATCTCTGAGGACTCCCAAAGCCCACTGAAGGCTGAGCCACCCACCGTCACCTGTCTGAAAGCAACACCTCCTCATGGACATGGTTCTTCCTCCTCCTCTTCCTCATCTTCATCCTCGATATCCATCTATCCCAGCTCCACGGATGTGCTGAAGGCCTGCAGGTATGAGTGGATTGTTGTGGATTGGTTGTTTTTTTTAATTCACATCACAATTTTAAAGTTTGAAGAAAAAAAAAAGGGATAATTGCACACTTCCATATTTGCCATCTGTTGAAATGACACCTGCATCACTTGAACTGTTTAGTTTTGAACATGTCTCCTCCCAGTGGAATTACAGTGCAAGTACAGGGCAGCAAGTTCACTGTTATGTAACTGTCAACAACACTGAAGGCTACTGGGCAGCCTTGTTGCCATGCAGATATCATTTATTTGATAACATTCATGTTTGATTGCACATTTATCTGAAATTTCAATGACCTTTTTTTTTCTTTATTGTTAAACCTTGAGTGATTTATTTTCTGCACGGCTTTTACTAAAACCATTCACTGTGTCATGTATGTGCAGAAACCTCGGGAAGAATGGGCTTTCCAACAGCAGCATCCTCCTTGATAAGTGCCCCCCACCCCGGCTGCCACCCCCACCATCACCAGCCCTGCCCAAAGACAAGCTCAATCCTCCCACACCCAGCATATATGTGAGTACTTGAATGAATTTTTCAGAATATTGGGTAGTCATGGTTCTGTATGTCCTTCAACTTTCTGTTTCCTGTCTGTGAACCAGCTGGAGAACAAGAGGGATGCTTTCTTCCCCCCTCTGCACCAATTCTGCACAAACCCCTCCAACCCCGTCACTGTCATCAGAGGTCTGGCTGGAGCACTCAAACTGGGTAAAAGCCTCGTTTGCATCATATGTATATTTTCCAGTGTCGTGCCGATTGCAGAAAATTCAGTATTTCTTTGTTTCTCTGCAGATCTGGGTCTGTTCTCCACAAAGACATTAGTAGAGGCCAACCCAGAGCACCTGGTGGAGGTCTGGACTCAGCTCTCGCAGCCCGCGGACGAGAACTGGGACCCAACTGGCACAAAGAAAATGTGGCGCTGCGAAAGCGCCCGCTCCCATACCACCATTGCCAAATATGCCCAGTATCAGGCCACTTCCTTTCAGGAATCCCTGAGGGTCAGTCAAGCTTTGGCTCGTGTCATCTTGATCTTATACATGAGTCCAGAGAGATTCATGAATATGTAAGCGTAATGCTTGCTTAATGGTTTTCCTTAATGGTTTGTTTCCAGGAGGAGAATGAGAAGAAGGCACTAAAGGAGCCCTCAGACTCAGAGCCAACATCAGCAGAGAGGTACTTGAAGTAACAACACAATTTCTGCCATTAGCTGATAATTAAGGCTAAGTAATTACATTTATCATATTGCCTGTGGCTAATTATAAAGTCTTTTTGTGTGTGTGTGTGTGTGTCTTAAGTGCTGCTCGGAAAAGAAGGGGACCCTTGAAACACATCAAGTTTGGAACCAACATTGACGTTTCAGATGAAAGGAAGTGAGTCTGGAACTTATCTCGTCATCTCCTCTCTTAATCTCAAAACTCAACCTTTTTTTTGTTGCTTCGTAACATTTAAAAATCAAAGCGCTACACTGTGATCTGATGATGCCGACTTCCTGTCGTGCTGTCTTCAAGGTGGAAACAGCAGCTGCAGGAGCTCAGCAAACTGCCGGCCTTCGCTCGAGTCGTATCAGCTGGAAACCTGCTCAGCCATGTGGGTCACACCATCCTTGGCATGAACACAGTCCAGCTCTACATGAAGGTGCCTGGGAGCAGGATACCAGGTCACCAGGAACACAACAACTTCTGCGCTGTCAACATCAACATCGGACCCGGAGACTGTGAATGGTTTGCAGTGCCAGAGCCATACTGGGGTGTGATGAGCAATTTCTGCGAAAAGTAAGATGAGCTCTTCTTCCTTTCTTCCTCCCCTCCCTCTACACATCAGCTTCCTTTGTCTTTTTCTTTACTTTTTACTTGCATCACAATTGCGTACCTTCCAATCTGACAGGAACAACATCAACTTCCTGATGGGCTCATGGTGGCCCAACCTGGAGGACCTGTACGAGGCCGACGTGCCCGTCTATCGGTTCATCCAGCGACCAGGCGATTTGGTGTGGCTCAATACGGGAACCATCCACTGGGTGCAGGCCATCGGCTGGTGCAACAACATCGCCTGGAATGTAGGACCTCTCAACGGTATGTCCAAGATTATGAGACATGATTGCAGGTTGTTGGGTTAGCTTTTCATGGCCTGCACAGGTCTCATTATCTTTAACTGCTTTTTCAGCCCACCAATACAAGCTTGCTGTGGAGCGTTATGAGTGGAACAAGCTGCAGAGTGTTAAGTCCATGGTTCCCATGGTGCACCTCTCCTGGAACATGGCACGCAACATTAAAGTGTCGGACCACAAGCTGTTTGAGATGATCAAGTGAGTCGGAGGATCATTTGCTTTTAAACTCTCAGCAGATTGATTTATTTTTGTCAGCTGGTTACTGAGGGGTGCATTTGTGCTGCAGGTACTGCTTGCTGCGGACGTTGAAGCAGTGCCAGTGGGTGAAGGAAGCCTTGGCGTCAGCCGGCAAAGAAACGGTCCTGAGGCCGAGAAGTAGGGATGAGCCGGCCCATTACTGCACCATCTGTGAGGTCAGTCAGCTCATGCGGAACATTTCACCGTCAGGGCTGTAAACTTTAAGAGCACTTCACATTTCAGGCTCTGCATGTCGCATGAAGGTAGTTTGTTTTTTTTTTTTTGTTTTTTTTTTTTTTCCCCCCAGCCTGCGTACTTTCCTGCTCGCGTCCTGAACCTCATTATAAACCCAGCATGTTCCTGTTCGCCTCAATTCAATAATGTACAATTTAAGGATTCATAAATTCTTGTTAGTTTGAACACATTAATATCTTATTAGGAAGGAAATTATGTAGGAAGTCATTCAGCTCTTATTACATTGATTGTGGACGGCATTCGGTTTTCTTTTTGAGCTATTTCAAGAGTAGGCTAATGGCTTTTTATTTGAATGCAGAGCTTTCATCAGCTTTTGTAAAAAGGTGTGTGTAGCCCATTAAACCCACTGCCAACTATTGTTCATGATGGACTTAGAGCAGCGCTGGGATTAGTCTATAAATGGTCTTCACTACATTCTGTTTGATTAAACATTTTCTCCATTGCATTTTTTTTTTATGTGCCCATGTAGGTGGAAGTCTTCAACCTACTGTTTGTGCGCCGCGAGCTCCTGTCCAAGAAGCAGCATGTAGTCCACTGCCAGGACTGTGCCAGAAAAGGCAGTGCTACACTGGACGACTTTGAGGTGCTGGAGCAGTACAGGATGGAGGACCTGATGCAGGTCTATGACCAGTTCACATTAGTAAGTCATCAGCCAGAGGGAAGAGTGGGCTCAAAGCTCTCTTTCCTCACTTTTACGCCATGAGATCAAACCTGACAATATGCGAGCTGATGTTTCTATTCATGATGGATTTCTTGCTTCTTCGAAACTGCCTTACCACTTAAATTTTGACCATCTGGTCTAATGTTAAATATGTATTGTAGATACTTGGGGAAGCTGTTTTTCATATCACATAATGCTATTAAATACAAACCTTTTGACTTCTTGTAGCCTTTGTATAGTTAATTCTTAGGTTTTGGATTTCAGGGTATAAAAATAAAGGAAATCATCCAGCCCTAACTATTCCCTAAAACTGCATAAATACATCCTCAGATACACAACATCTCATGACATATTAGACCATGGTGTAGCTTGATTAAAAACTTAGCCAATATGGCGAAGCACTATGTGATTCAGTAGTTTGTCGAATATTTAGGAGCAATAACTATAAAGAGAAAGATTACTTGAAATGTTATGTCTCTTACATCTCCAATGGGTAATTTTCTCATTTTTGTTTACAACATTGCTTCAGTTTATGGAGGTTTGTGGTCATTTATTTATGCAGAGGTCTCTTAATGTCCTAGTACAGCATTTCAGTCAGAATGAGGTCTGAACTTTGGGCCACCACAACTCGTTTTACTGTTGTGTACACGGGACCATTCTCCCGTTGGATGAGTTAAACTTTTACTGTCAAACAGATGCTCTCGTGTTTGAAGTTCACGGTGACCAGCAGTCACAGACCAACGCGCCCTGACAATGCAGTTGAATATGAGCACGTAAACCAGAAAACCGCAGCAGTAACGAGCTACCTCGAGCGGTAAAGCCCATCTATTGTGGCGGGGTACGTCATACTCTGATCAGTAAATCTGACTTCTTTGGTCAGACATGGTGCTGTGAATTATAGTCCAAAGGACATTATTCCAAAAATCTTGCAGGTTATTATGATCTAACTTTGAAAATCTAAGCTGAGCTGCTACGATCTTAGTAAAGAGACGAGGCTCTCTGCTGGTGATCCTTTGTAACAGCCATACTCAAGTATGAACAGTGTAGTTTTTCTCTAATTGTACTGCCATTGACTTTAATATTTAACATGCTAATTGAGGCATCTAAAGTCTGAGATGTATCTCTTGCATTTAGCACAGCATTGTAGAGTCTGATCTTGGTATGAACCTGCAGAGACATCCACCTCTGTAAAGTCATTTAAAAAACCAAAAAAAAGCACACAGTTGCTTGTTCAAGATCATTGCTGATGTCTTTTGTCTTTGGCATTGTGTTAACACACACCTGAGATGCCAAAGTGTCTACTTTTAAGAAGTGGTGACACTTGATCAATTAATCATGATTTGATTAGCGCCACCTGGCTGCTGCTCTCTGTTTTTGCAGGAATTAAGAGGTATACTTAAGTTTTTAAACAGCGCTTCTGCATTTTGGTTCAGCTTTTGCTCAGTAAATAATGATAGAAACGTAGGATGTAACATACTGCTGTTCATTTGAGATTGTATGTCTCCCGTTTGTCAGAGCTGAGAAGGAGCTTTGTGATATTTTATGTTGTGTGGTATAAAATCTAATCACAAAATTAAATTGGGTGTACTTTTTTCCTCCCCCTCCCACTCATTACCTTATATGCCTGCAGTATATTTGCAGGGGCTTTAAGGTGATGAATTCAGTTCCTTTCCTGATTCTCTTGTATCATTTCTCTCCACAGGCCCCTCCTCTTCATTCATCTTCATCTTGACATTAGGTGACTCTTCTCTCGTCGTCCTCTCTGGAGCCATGAAGCCCATTTTCACAAACTTGTATTAAGACTTTTAAATAAAAGAACAATTGAACATATACATATACGGACCATTTCTGATATTCAGGAAAACCAAGGCCGTCTCCCCTACCCTCACCACCGCCCCTCCCTTATGGCTGGTCTCCATAGCGACGGCTGGAGGCTGAGTCTGTCTATGCAACCTGTTTGATGCGCTGGGGCCTTCCATAAGGGGGCACCACCTGGCTCGATAACGGGACTCTTTTATCTGTTTTTTCCCTTCTCCCTCCCCCAGCCCCCTCTAGAGACAATGGTTCAGCCCACTTTTTAACAGAGGACTTAATCAAATACGGTTGGGAACGGGGGGACAAGGGGGTGGGAGCGGGATTCTTAAAGCGTGGTAAAAATGTTTTTGTAGATACTTGTTCACTGTCACAACTGGCAACACCACCCGTAAAAGACTACTGACTTGACAACCCCTCTCCCTCTGTCGCTCCCTGTTTGTCGTTTTCTATTCTGGTAACAGGATGAAACGTTGGCTTTGATTTATGGACACACACCCCCAGGTTTCTCTTTTCTTTTTCTTTTCTTTTTTTTTTTTTTTTTTTCCCTTCTAAGGAGCCCTAGCCTAACTGGTCTTTTTCTATGGTAGATAGTAATTTTAAGATTCCTTTGGACAGCAAAATCTCCCCCCTCCAAAAAAAAAAAATGTAAAAAAAAAAAAAAAATGTAAAAAAAATTGTAATGTGAAGAGTTTAGGTGATTTTCTTTTTTTCTCGTTTCTTTTTTCCCCCTCTTCTTTTTTAACAGCTTTTTTTATGTTTTATCTTTGTCTTGTTCTTTTCAAAGCTATGACATTTCTGTTTTTCTTAGGTAAAAAAAACAAGAAAAAAAACAAGAAAAAAAAAACAAAACTTACTAGCCAAGTCACAAAGAAAATGGGTTGCACATAGACTTATGGAATTAAGTTTGATTTGTGATTTTTTTTGTTTTGTTGTTTCTAATCTTGATGTAAATTTACACTATTTATAAATGCATATTTATTGCTTGAAAATATTTGTTGATGGAATGCTGTTATTTTTTTCCAGAGTACCTGCCATTAAATTTGAAGGAGTTTTGTCATTTTTACACGACTCCTCTTACATTTTCTATATATAAATAAAATTGCTTAGCAAGCATTGTACAGAAACGGACATTTAAAATTGTTTTATTGTTTGAAGAATGTTTTATGAGTCAATAAACACAAAGTTGTCAAATTATTCTTGCCATCCGATTGTTTAATGCTTAAATCGTGGATTCTTCTGATATAAAAATGAAAGTTTAAAAAAAGGGACAAAGAGGGAAAACTGTAGCAGAATAATGCTGATATTGAGTACAGGTCTGAAACCCAGCAGACAATGTAGCTGTAGACTGACACACACAGAATCCTACACTGTATGCCAGGTCCAGAACTTATCCATTTTCTCCAACTGTCAATCATATTTTAATACAAGATTAACCGCGCTGAAGGCTTTATTCCTCAGTGGGTGGGCACTTGGAGACGTTTCTTCGAAAAGCAAGAGCTGCGCGGCAGAAAAGATCACAAGATGTAGATCTGAAATGCATACATAACACACAAAAAAAAAAGAAAAGAATCTGAAATATGTCTGACACAATCTGCAGAGCACGTTGGAGAGAAAAGCTGCGTTCGATAATTGCACTGTGGGTATTTGGGGTTTGTGTGGCTGTCAGCAGAGACCCAGTAGCCAGATGTAGCTGCTGCCAGCCCCACAGGATCTACACTGACTACTGAGCAACCGCTGGGCGCCCAGTGGCTCCGCGGCTTGAGCCGGAGCCAAAATTGCAGCCTGTCTGACACAATCCAGGCAAAGATGGGAAATAATGAGGGAGGAAAACAGCTTCATGCTGTGTCCACCGCTGACATCATATAGATGAGGATGTGGATACAGTTCATAATGATACACAAAAATAAAACTTTCCTGTTAGTTTTGCAGGGTTCTTTTTAAACCATACTGTGATAAAGATCAGAATACAGACTTTGAAATACTAAATTAATATCCTTTTTTCTTTTTTGGTGGAAAATAAACAGAAACAGAAAAGTTCTCTCATTTTCAGCTTCGCCCAGCCAATTTCCTTTGTGTGAAATGTGTGAAAAATTTGCTGGCGTCAATTTTCCAGGTAAGATTTTTGCAGCTCTGCGGGTCTCATTAAACTATTTCCGCTCTCATCCCAGGTTAGGATGCAGCTGTTGGTTCTCAATAAAAGCTCCTGTCGCAGAAATATTTGCTCCCATGTTGTAGAGTCACTGAATAGATTTTTTTGTTTGTCTATAAGATTGGGGTAAAGGCCCTTTTGCTTTCTCATTTATCCTGAATTACCAAATCATGACCTGTTTCAGAATAGTTCATGAAATAGTTCAAATGATCACAAGCTGCTTTGCTTTGGAAAAAAAAAGTTAAATAGTACTCAGCTCTTTTGTTGTGAAACCCTGAAATGTGATCTGGTGCTACCTGATTATCACCTGAAGTCACACAGTTAGTTTGTGAGCGGTCTGAGTTTGTTCAGGATAAATACACCAGGTCACCCAGAGCCTTCAATGCCTCTAAGCAGATGGCGCTATAAAGACCATGGAGTTCTCCAAACAGGTCAGGGACAACGTTATGGTCAAACACAGATAAGGAATGTCATATGGAAAATTCTGAATATCCCTCGGATTATCAGGAAAACCAATTTTTAGTAAATCCATGGCAACAGGTAGGTGTTCCATGGGAACATTTAAGTGTCCTGGAATGGTCTGACTAAAGATCCAACCTCAATCTGACTGAAAATCTAACTTAAAGCAGGCTAAAAAAGACGGCTATTGAAAACTTGAGTTATTCTCCCACATGGGCGCCATTTGTCTCCATAGGGCATTATATGAATAGTGTCCTACACATTTGTGCAACTGCAAATTCAAAAATAATATAAATATTTAAAAGACATCATCTAAAATACTGAAAAGATTGCATTTGATAGCTTCCCCCACTCTCAAATGCAACGCTCTACTGCAAAACAATTATAATTCATACGTTGGTGTCCAGCACTTTGGCCAACTGTACTGATTTTAAAGTGCTTTATAAATAAAACTGAGAAGCTGAGTTGATAATTAAAATCCTTAAAAAGAGAGCCATATGAAAACACGGCAATACACAAAAGTATATCATAAATGCTCTGAATGTTTTTCTTACAAAATTTATAATATTTTAGTTAAAATGCACATTTTAATTGGGTCCCCAGGTTTTCACTCAGTGCTGTTACCTAAATTATTTTTCATGTTTTTTTTGGTTTTTGTAAATTAGCAAACTGTGTACTGATATCCTCAGGTTTTTAGCATAAATTGCTATGTTGCTATGCTATGCTACTAATAACTCAGTCCCTGTCAGTCACTGCTGTTACTCATACTTTTTCTTTTTATATAGCATGAATTTTGGTAACAGCACTGAAGAAAAATGCATACTTTTACTCAGATATTTTGAAAAATTTCAATAAAGTAGCTTGAGATGGCCATTCCACAATTTAAATAGTTAAATGTCATTGTTTTTGTTGAAAAAAAGTGTATACTTCCAATACTGTTTTTTTTAAGGAACTATGTTAAATTGACAAAGAAGGATTAAAAGGCCACCAATCTGATGTTAGCATTCGCTTTAAAAACTCTCACAGAGCTGCAAGCACGTCTCACTTAATGTGAAAAAGTGTTTTGACCTCATACATGCACAAAAACAACTTAAATTCCCCTCCACATGTTCCTCTTTGCCTTTAAGCGCCATAATTCTTCTGGTCCAACGCTGAAAACAAGATGGCCGAAAGAGCCAGGCTAGCATCTGTTGTTACTGTCGCAGGTGGATGCCGATCTTCTCGTCTCCTCTCCTGAAGAGTCGTTTTTCTGTTCAAAGCCATAACATTGTCCTGGAAAAGAGAGGCACAAACGTAATAAGAAAGCTGAATCCAAGATTTTCTCTTTTAGCGAATATTCAGCATCAGACATCTTTACTTATCGTTTAGTTTTGATAAAAATGTGTTGCTGTTTTCTTTACTGCTACTTTTCTAAAACCTGTTGACTGTCTGCAACAAACACTTTTGCTTTGGGGGCACGCAGAAGCAAAACCAAGTGTGGGCTGAAAAATGGTGATTCTAGGAAACAAGGCGGCAGATTTAGCATGAGCCCCAATTAAGGCGACAAAGGCTTCCTGTCAGTTGGATGTAACGACAAAGGCAGGAAACTTGAGTTTTGCTATACTGTGACAACATGTTATATGGGAGGGGAAGAAGGGTACAAGTGGCAGAATGGAGATATAGTGGTGTTTTTCCACTGTGCCTCTCAATGCTGCAATAGTTCACTTTCCTCTTGCTGTATAATTCCACCTCTGTGAAATCTGGCAGTGCTTCAGAGTGGTATGTGAACTCCACTTGGCCCGGACCACAAACCAACCCCCCGCCTGCCATCCTTAAGTCCCTGCCGCCTAACAATGTCTCCCTGTGTCGCAGTGAGGCGGGGGATGAGAGGGAGAGGGAGAGGGAGAGCGACACAGGAGGAGTTAAACTATCGGAGTGATCAATGCCCTCCATCCTGAGACCCTTTCCTTCCTCGCTGTTCGCTCCATTCCTCCAGTGTCTGTTCTGATGTTTCCGCCTTTGTGAGAAGCAGACAGGTGGCCCTGACTGCTAATTTTAACCGGGCCAATTGTCTGCATGAGTTTCCCACAGCTATGTATAGACGCTTGCAATAAACCAAGTAGGTCAGTGTGCAAGGTTTGCACACACACACACACACACACACACCTACAAACACACACCGGGGCCTGACCTCGAAAAATTGCCCGACTCCTTCATTCATTCACCTCTGCTGCCAGTGATCCTCCCTGATTGGCTGTCACTCTCAGCCAATGGCAGAGCCCAGTGCTGCCCATTCATAAAACCCAGGGTCACTGAAGATAAAGTGGTATAAAGGCATCCGCGAGGAGGAGGGGTAAACCGACGTTATAGTTTGTACAAAGCAATCTTACCATGCTTTGATGATAAGCAAACAGTGTCAGTTTCATATGAACGTCAGGAAACACAACGCTTCTTACAAGGACTCGTTGCTGACTTGTTTTTCCTACGCGTCGGCTGGCAGCCTGTCAACTGAATCTGAAATCATTTCTGTTGGGATGAGTTTTGTTCATGCATTTTTGTCTCCACATGTCTGCTAATTTGCTTTACATTTGTCATGACATTTCTAAGCGTCTAAAGTAATGAACCTAGACTGATTTCCTCTTTTTTCCCTGTTTATCTCAGCCCCTCCACTCGCCTCTCAAGGCGCTCCATTGTCGTTTTTTGCCCTATAATTAGCACACATTTTGGAAGAAGAAAGGAGGGGGGAGGGGGGGAGGAGGGGAGGGGGGGGGGGGGGGGGG
>JBAMYA010000012.1:7740378-7758615 GCA_037176975.1 Arrhamphus sclerolepis
AAAGCTTAAACTGACTTATAATTCTGTTCCCAGATTCTTCCTTCGAGCAGCAGATAAAAAGAACACATATTTTAAGTCAAAATTAACAACATGTATAACCTTCTCAAAGTTTTACATCTAAAAATATCTATAGATGTTTACATCCTATTCATACATTATTGGTAAATGTGCAGCAGAAATGATAGATCATAAGAAATGTGCAGATGTTGCCATGTGCAGGTGAAAGTCAGCTGTTCTGATGACCAATAATAATTACTGAAAGTTATTGATCAGGGTGATGGATGATGCAGGAAAGATTTCCTGGATCTGTTCTACTGTGAAGCTGGAACAGTCTGTTGGAGAAGGTGTTCCTCTGTCTGTCCAGGGTGGGGTGGAGCGGGTGGTCCAGATTGTCCATGATGGAGGACAGTTTCTTCCATGTTCTCCCCTCCACCACAGACTCAATGGTCTCCAGCCTGAGACCAATCACAGAGCTCTCCTGATGATTTTGTCCAGTCTGTGGGTGTCTCTGGTATGCTGCTCCCCCAACAAACAGCTGTGAAGGAGATGATGCTGGAGACACCAGACTAATAAAAGGTCTCCTACATCTTGTTGCGTTAAAGGATGTGAGTTATCATGGTTTGGGTTTTAGTTTTAGGTTTGTTCAGCGTTGGTGTTTTGTATCCTTGTTTTCTTGTCCTTGACCGTTTCTGTCAGCTTTACTTCCTGTTTTGAAGTCCTGTCTGTGTCTGGTTGTATTCTGTTTGACTTTTCTGGTCCTTGTTTCCCTGATGTTTCAGCTGTGTCTTGTCACCTCCTTCCCCTTCACAGTATATTGTGTTGTCTGTCTTTCCCTCCGTAATGTTTGCTCCCCGTGTTCTTGCCTGGTTTTTCTCACGGTATTAACATTAAAATCACAGTTTTGGATTACTCCTGCCTCCTGAATGCTCTCCTGCATCTGTGGGGGTGTTGGGGTTGCCACACTCCCACCTCATGACACTGAGCTTCCTCAGGAAGTAGAGTCTGCTCATCCCTTTCAAGTACACAGACTCTGTGTTAGATCTCCAGTTCAGTCTGTTGTCAATCATCACCCAGGTATCTGTAGTCCTCCAGCCCTTCCCACCACCCCCCCTCTTATATTCTACAACAGATGAGTCATGTGAGAACTTCTGTAGGTGGCATGACTCGGTGTTGTACTGGAAGTCAGTGGTGTATAAGGTGAAGAGAAGAGGATAAAGCCCAGCCCCTGTGGAGCCTTGTATCACTGACCACCTGACCACCATGTCAGACAGAACACTGCCCAGATGGACAAACTGGCTGCCTGTCCGGTCGTCAGTCATCCAGGAGATCACTAAGTCGTTGACACCCATCACCTGCAGCTTCTTCTCCAGCAGCAGTGTTATGGTGTAAATGGTGTTAAAAGCACTGGAGAAATCAAAGAATATGATTTTCACAGTTCCTCCTTCACCATCCAGGTGCAAATGAGCTGGTTACAGCAGGTAGATGACAGCATCTTCAGCTACTAAGTGGACCTGATAAGCAAATTGCAGAGGGTCCAACACGAACTTCACCTGTGGCCTCAGGTGGACTAAGACCAGTCTCTCCAGAACCTTAATCACATGAGATGTGAGGGCCACTGATTGATAGTTTTTATGGTCCGATGGTGACGACTTCTTGGGTACAGGAACCAGACAGGATGTCTTCCATAGAACCAGTACTCTCTTCTGGCTCAGGCTCAGGTTGTAGAGGTGTTTCAGGGGACAGCTGCCTGGACCAGGTCTTCAGGATCCTGAGGGAGATGCCATCAGGCCCTGCAGCCTTATGTTGGTGAAGTCTCTCCAGCTGTGTCCTAACCTGGTCTGTGGTCACAGTCACAGTGGGGACCAGTGGAGAGGGAGCAGGTGGTGGTGGGGGATGTTGGTGTCCTTAGTGGAGGAGGGCAGGAAGTAGGTGTGGATGACTGAGGGGGATGAGAGGTACAGAGAGTGGGGAGGAGGGGTTGAGTGGCTCCTGTGGATGTGTGGGGGTCTAAGGGTGTTGGGTTCTGGTTATTATTTATTTATTGAGTTGATGTTTGTTGATTGATGTTTCCTTGCACAGGAGATTATTGATGTTGTTGTTTGTTGATGATGACCTCAATCTCAGAGACCTTGGGTACATAATTATTGTTTTCCTCAGGCATTAGTTTAGTGATCAATATGATTATATATGGTCAAAGGAGAAACATGTGGAGGAAAATTGATTAATTACGCTCAGATAGTCGTTACATTTAGTTAGAAAAAATTACAAAATACATAGAATTTTCAGATTATAAGGCAAATTTTATTCTTGCAAGGGAGCAGTTTACATGTCCAAAAATAGGAAGATAGAAATCCCCCCCCCCCTCCAACCACCTTTAATATGTAGGTGTCAGACTTCGTGTGTCACAAAAAGTTTAACAACTAAAAAAAAGGTATAATATATTTAATATAACGGTAGGCCTATATTAATCATTCATAGAGCATACATCCTCCTTCCCACAGACATTCTGCAGTCTTAGTCGTAAATACAAAGTTATAAAAAACAGAACACAGCATTCTATAGACATTTGTAAAAGGTTTCCTAACAATATCCATTATGATTTATTATAATCTTACACGTTTAAGTTTATTCACTCACTAATCAAATACTTAGTTCTGATCCACATATGTTGAAGACATGTAAAGCCTCAGTAAGTAAGTGAAGGGTGAACCACCAGTCACAAGTAAGTTTGACCCAGGTAGGGCAAGGAGGAATCTTTAGAATTAGTAAATCTAATTATGAGACGATAGACAGAGGATGATTTACTTAGGCAAGACTGACAGCCAGGAGCCAAGATGTCTCCTGTCCAGCACCAAGGTCTAATGAAGTGTCAGGAGACCCATTAGAGACATGTGTGAACCTGCCATGTGTGACAGAGCCTCACTGTCTTATGATTTGTAATCCTAACTATAAATAAGTATAAAAGATCCTGCTCTGAGGGTACCCTGCAGAGCACTCACTCTGTCGTTCTGAATGACCGTGTTGACAGTTCTCCATCTGTTGGAAAGACAGTGAGTTGCAGCACAGAGAGACATTTAATTTGGATGAAGTTGTCAAGAGACATCTAGTGGCGAACATTTGTAAGTGCGCTCTTTAGTTCAGAGCTGCACAACACTTTAATTAGTCTGACACGGAGTCTGCCATGTTAAGCAGCATAAGCAGCTCAAGTTGTGTGCGTAGCTGACAAAACGTAAGTTTAACATAATAAAATCTCCACAGACAATTGTTATGTGCTTTGCCACCATAGACACGCCATGTTTAGTTTGAGTTTGATAGTATTGGTTGTTCGTTCTGTAATACTTGAGGCTGTTCAATGGTAGGAGCTACATGCTAATGCTAACCACATCCAGTGTGGTGTTGAGTTAGGAATGTGTAAGCTTTGGTTATAATAAGCTAGCCACACTGCGTAGGCTTAATGTTTCAAGTAGATAACCCAAATAGTTTATCAATACAGACAGCATACATTTCTTATTTATTTTATTTATTTCTTTATAGACCACACATACTCACTCCCTTATGTGAGATGAAGGCTGCTGTATGTCATCTGTTCATAATTAAAGAACCCAAAGATCTTCAAACATCCTGTCTGTGCTCCTTACTGGCACCCCGAGTGGGATATCAATATCAGAATCCTTACCTATACAGTCGGAACAAAATTTCATTGCTATCGAACACCATCTCTAAAATTAAACTCTTTGATTTTGACTCATCTCTCCCAGTGCTCTTTGATAAAAAGAAATTTGTCACTACAAGTGGCCACACCAAAGTCCAGGTTCTGGAATGGTAACCAGGTCGATCAGGAGGAATGGACCAAATCTCCAGCAAACTATTGTGCAAACTAAAATTCTGTAAATATGTGTTTCTCTCATTATTCTGAATTTAGAACAAAAAAAGTCATCCTAACTTACTGAAGATAGGAGACCTTTATTCTGATTCAGTGTCAGACAGAAAAGACATCCTTTTATACAGCACAGGCCTCAGTTGTATTTCTCATCAGTGACAACTGACTGAAGCAATCAGAGCAGCAGCATTAAGGAATCCTGTTTTTTAGCCCACCAGGCCAGGCGTGCTTCAGCTTGTCAACCCATCCACCCCTGCTTCAGCCGAGGAGACAAGACCCCAGGATTTAGATCTGCAAACAAACACCAGTGCACAAGACGAGGCAGCCTCTGTGTCTCATATTGGACCTGGAGTGAGGTCACTGTTCATACTAACCCGAACCCCACATGACACGGGTTCATCAAACAAGCACCAACAGTGATCCATTCTGTGGTTCTGGTCTTTGGTTGATGCTGAGTAACTGTTGGGAGATCAGCATCACTGCTTCATGTCCGACCGCTGAAAAGCTTCATTTATGGTGGATACGAGTGTTACATACACCCCACAGTACACTACACACACCCCACAGGTCACTACACACACCCCACAGGACACTACACACGCACTTGGCCCTCAAAGTAATGAAACAGTTGGAGGAGAAAAAAAGAAGAAATAGAGAGATCTCAACAGAGATGTAGACGCGGATTTGAGTTTATAAATAAAACATTTAGTGCGTGGAAAAAAAAAACTCCTTTTCGTGGAGCCACTGAAATGTGCTCCACGGAGAAGCTCCGCATGGTCAAAGCAAAACGCAACGATGACTGGGACCACTGAATCAGAGCAACAACTCTGAATTGTTCTCGTGTTTTTCGGTTCCCCCGATCACGCGTCGCGTTGCGCAATCCGCACGGAAAGCCCGTGAAACGGCGGAATAGTGCGTAAAGAAGAAGAAAAAAAAGTCTATTAAACTTCCCCTTTCTGAAACAGCTCCGACAACACCGAACCCGGGGTAAAGTTGTAACAACCTCCGCCGAGATAAAGCAACCTCTGGAAAACTGGCTCCACTTACCGTGGCTGCGTCTGCTGGCCGCATGTCCCCACGAGAGTGCTGTGCGTGTGCGCACATACCGATACTAGTGGTCGGAAGCGCAGCGCGACACGTCAACGCGTGTTGCCTACATATCATAGGGGGGATTCTTCAGCTGCTCCTTGGCCCAGGGGTGCACAAACTGGGGTCCGGGGACCTCCGGGGGGACCCCTGTGTGGAAAAATCTGGGATTTCTTTTCTTTCTTTCTTTTTTTTCCTCCATTGTTTAGAGAGCAACAAGTTACAAGTGGCAGTGATGCAGATGAGTCAGTTAATTAAAGTGAGAGAACTCTGCAACTAATGTTCTATTTATATCAGAACTGAGCCTGGAAATTGAAGGAAAAATGGTGGGAGGGACATATGATTTTCTTTTTTTAAAAAACAAACAAGAAAAACACAAACAACTATGACTGAGAAACATTTGAAGTCTTTCATAAAATGAAATTACCAAGATTCACATCTTATTGGTCCATAGCGACTACTTTTTGTAGCTTCAGATTTTTTTTTATTTAACAGTAGCTCAGCCAATCAGGAACAGTCGGCAGACTGCTTAATAAAGACATGTTTAAAGGAAGATCAGATGTGCTTGTGAGGCAGTACTACGGACTCTTCTTTCGACTTGTTTCAACATTGATGTGTCATCAGGTTAAGTATTATGCGTATATGCGGTGCAAGCATCGCCAGCCCTCCACAGATGCATCCGTACCAACCCCATCTGGGGATTTATGCTCCTCATTTCCTCACAGACTCAAACTTAACATGCAGGGTAGTCCATGTGAGATCTCCCCACCCTGAAATCCCTTTTTCCAAGCACATGTACGCAGTCTGATTGAATCCTGTAGCAGCAGCAACAGCGCCTGTCTGCTGCTGTTCTTAATTGAACAAATCACACACTAAATGGTTTGTCTGCAGTGGAAAGAAGCCTGCAACCATGTACTCCTGCTGCTGCTGCTGCTGCTGCTGCTGCACTGTTCTCACAAACGCCTGGCATCTCGTTTTCTCTGCAGTGGCTCAACACTGAAGCATGGGCAGCACGAGGCACAGACAGGCATACAAATGGGCGCCCAGGCTTTACCTCCACACACATCGCATGTAGAATCACAAAAACATCAAGTGCTTACCAACAGGCTTGATCCAGACTGTTAAAACCCAGGGCAACCCCAGCTGCTGCGAGCTTCCTCTTTAATTCTCTCTCTCATCTGTTTCCTCGCCTAATTTGCATCATTCTGTCTATCTTTCTTTCTCTCTTGAGCTGAACAGCTCCTCTGTTTCTCTCCATCCCTGCAGAACCCCAGTATCCTCCTCTCCATCCCCTCTCTCTGCTCTCCACCAGTTTCTACACTGATCTTTTAAGTCTACCAACCTCTCTGCTGATCAATGGGCAGCCGGCTAAGCAAGCTCTGCTGCCTCCACCTCCCCCAGCTTTTTTTTTTCTGTGTGTGTGTGTGTGTAAGTGTGTTTGTGTGTGCGCTTCACTGTTGAGGAGTGGAGGCTTCCAACCCACACACCACTCTCCAGAGCTCTCAGCCTCCACAGTGCCTCATCAGTTGACCACTCCACTCCCCCTACGCATCAATTGTGTGCATGTGCACACCTACACAGAGTAGTGCCATTAGAAGCAAAGTGTACATTTCCATGACACCTGAAGTTGATTTAGCTTTTTTGCCTTTTTTTTTTTTTTGCATCTTAAGCAGGGCAGTAAAGCGTTCTCACTACCCGTGACTCATGTCCTTTCCCAGAGAGCAGCTTATAACATGGATGTAGTTACAGCCACATAACCAGTATACAACCAGGTGGCTAACCAGGGAAAGGCCAGCTTTGGTGAGTGGTTTATCCTGTTGTCATTCTTTCAGCATTACTCATGAAGCAACATGAGTTCCTCCTCCCCCAATGGAGGAGGAAGCAAAATGTTCAGTCTCTTTCGACGAGTTTCCATAAATCAGAGCCAGACTTGATTTTTCAGTTTGCATCAAGCTGAAGTCAAGTTAAGAGAATCAGCACAACCTGCTCTGTAACTGGGTGATTAAAAGGGATCCAAAGTGGCCCCACACTTGGTGCTGTGTGGGGCAGAGGAGCCATCGGATATGAGACTAAATGCAAAGCATCCAGTGGTGGGATCACAAGGGGCTTAATCTAATAACCGCTCACAAATGACCAGTTTGAGGCCTGATGTGCAACTCCCTGACCCAAAATCAGCAAACTAACAGAAACGGCAATTCATGGCTGTAAATTGCAAAAAAGATTATTTGATTAACTTTTAGATGTTAAAAAAAAAAAAAATCTATAGCAGAAAGAGGATGTCGGCAAGCTGCAAAGGTGAGAAAAACTCAGGCTGATACCAAGTGGCATTCAAAATACAATTCCTGGCACTTAGGAGCAAACATGGAGGTGAAAGCAAGAGGAAAATATGACTTAGATGCTTTTATGTAACATGTGCCTATGCAAAAATGACATAATATATATATAAAAAAGGACTCATAATTCATAATATTCTGGAAGTTGAATGCTTACAGGAAATAAAGTCATGCATCTGCAGATTAAACATAATCACACCTGTATTCTTTCCTACAGACACCCCCTAACCCCAACAAAATCCAAGCAATGAAACATATAAGACATTTCTATTGGATAAGGTCAGAACGATTTAGCTTATCTCTTGTGTTGTTAGAACTTGGCAGTCAAATCACTGGATTAAGCCAACAGAAAAATGTCAGACATTGTCTCATGCTATAAGTCGGCATTTACATTCATCCTTTTCCAACCTCATTCTTGTAATCATACACAATGTATGAGGCTATTTAAAGCTGCTGTTTACCCTGCTGTAATTGATAGATGCTTTAGTGGGTGGTGAAGGTTTGCACTGGTTCACTCAGCTTACCTAGAGATCTTTCTACAGCTTGCAATAGAGAGTTGGCGTTCGAGGCGACACTAATATCTGTTTGCTTCATTAGTGTAAATCTGTCCTCTCATGCTAATAGCAGCATTTGCCTGAGAGAAGGGGCAGCTGATGGACCCTCAGCACGAGTGTCCGTGTGTCAGGAACACCCGGGAATAAAAGCACGGACCTTTTTGAAAAGCAAAAGGTCTGATGCTTTTTCAAGCGGATGCTATTTCAAACCGCCGGAAAGCATAAATTTAAGAAAGAAAAGCACACGAACAGTGTATCACCAGGTGTTAGTCTGGGTGAGATGTAACAAAAAGTACAGCGGAGAAACCACCGAGTTTGTATTATGTAAACATGTGCAGTTAAAATCTTATTACAGCTACAGATTTGTTTCCAATGAAGCCTGCTTGGTCAAATGTAACGGAGTAAGATCAGCAAATTTCTCTAGTATGACTGTGCGATTGCAGTCAAGCTCTGCCACGTGCTACATTAAAGTGGACATATTGTTTAAACAGAAAAAAAACCAAAAAACGAGTCACCTCCAGCTCAAAAACTTGTACAGTACAAATTTCAAAGGTAACACATTTTATCTAAGGTAAGGATTTACTATATTAAAGGGAGAGCAGAGCCATTAACTGTTCTGCAATTGTGATATGATAATATATAGCCTCCCACGGATATTCAATTAAGCAACCACAAATGTATCCAATTTTCTGGCAAGTTATGGGATTTGATTTTAGATGCAATAAAGTAAATTAGAAAGTGAGACACTTCTTCATAAAAGTATTATCACCTCACCAAATAATGAAGCCCCTAGCAGTCCAACAGCTTAAAGGGCCACTCTGGCAATTCAGAGCAGCTATTTCATAACATTAGTTGAATCACGAGAGGCTGGTAACAAAAGTAATGGTTAAAACGGTTAAAACTGACGCAAAAGATGCAGATATGTCCTTGCTCAAGCTGCGACAGTCTAAAAGTGCTGATGTCATGATGTAAATAGCATTATTGTTTTCTTTTGTGCCCCCCTGCCCCTTTCAGTCAAGGCTCCAAAGCCACATAAAACACCTCCTTATAATTAAACCAAACTCATGTGTGACTGGCACATAGCCAATGCTAGACAAACCCCATCCTGTTTTCACTCCACTGACATCAAGTCCTGCCATTTTGTCATGACCTGTGCTGTCACAAGCACACACACACTGTTCAAAATAAATGGATGTAGCCACTGTGAAGCTGCCCGCTGGTTTGGGGGCATCTATTCTCAAGGTTTGGGTTGAGCAAGTTGGTCGGGTCATGAGCAAGCAGTGGATCTCAGAAACTGGGGGGAAGGGAAACACAATACAATAATTTATTTTATTTTTTCTAATCTAAAAAGAAGAAAATTTAAGCAAGTAAAGATTGGTCATTTTTCATAGACCTCTATCCAAATTAAGGTCTCCCCCTAGTGGCCATTGGCTGGAATGAACTTCAAGAACATTTTTAATAATCCATCCATTCATCACATACCCAATCAGGTAATGTATGTGGTGAGGACCAGATATTTTTCATGCTCTGGCTTCATGAAACACTTGCTTCCGTCCAGAGTTTCATTCATTTTCCCCAAGACCTGGGACTGATGATGGCAGAGTCGGACCGTCTTCTCCAGCACATCCCAAAGATCCTCAATGGGGTTAAAGTCTGGACTCTATGTGCAGTTTGAGCCTGATAAATCCTGGCATTGCCATCTTGGAATATGCCTGTGCCATCAGGGAAGACAAAATCCATTGATGGAATAACCTGGTTATTCGGTAAATTCAGATAATCAGCTGACCTCGTAACGTTGCTGAACCTACAACAAAGCTGATTCAGATCATCAGAACCGGCAGAAGTCATATGAGAGCGATGGTACCGAGAATGAGGATTCATGTTTGTTTTCTCCACGCATTGCATTGTGGTACGGTGTCACCGTATTGAGAGGACGTGCTTTTTTTTACCTACAAGACAGCAAGAGAAAGCTACAGAGACAGAGAAAGCAACTTGCTGGGTTTTTTTTCTTTTGAACAACATGAAGCAGTTTCTTGAAAAGGACAAAAAGAAAGGAAAGATCAACTGGGAGAAGCACCAAGCAGTGGTATTTTGAGAAACAGTTTGACACGTCCATATGACACAGCAGTGTTGTCCAGGCTTAGTTTAAAAAAAAAAAAAAAAAAAAAATCAACTCGACAGTTACCTCACAAAAGCACTCCAGCCACCTGAATCCTGTTGTGTTCTGTTTTTGTGAAATATCGCCGTTTTCTTGCACGTTTCTTACCTTTTGTTTTAGCCCATCTGGACCACCGTAATGATCATACGTAAGGTACGCGAAAATACGCGGACTTTTTCCTTTTTAGTTCCTTGAACTATGTATTACAGCGCCTATCTACTACTCATTCATGCACACATGAGGAGGTTTGTAGGCATGAAGATGCACATAAACAGATTTTCTTGAACGCGTTCTCAGCCAGGAATATGATCTGGTATCTCATGTGCGTGTAAAAGCCCTCATTTAGCTGCGGTGTAGGATGTTGGTTCTATAAGCCGCTTGTCTGAGCCCGAGACATTTACATAGGTAATGGTAGGGGTAGTGCTCAAAAATGTGTGGGGGTGGAAAACATACAATCTTCCACTAGCGTACAAAACCAGCCGGAAAGAAAGAGAAGAAAGACAGCGAGGCAGAAAGGGATACCTAGGTGTCAGGCTCCTGACACTCTCTGAAATGATGGGTAATTACATTTCAAATTACCGATGAGAATAAGAGCAAACTCGATGACTTTGGTGCACAGGGAAATGCATCAAGAGTGCTGAAATCAGTGGGTAATAAGTAATTTCCTGAATTCCTGTGTTTGGGCAATGATGATTTGCATAACTGAAAATACCAGCTTAAAGGGCCACTTCACTGAACAACAAAACAGATTCATCTTGCATCTCATTTTAGTTGCTAAAATTTTCCATCCTGTCTGCATGAGCAGCATCATTTTGTGAGTCAGCCAGATTTTCCTCCAGAGACAAAACCTGCACATGTGTTGTTTAAAACCACACCAATCCTTCTTCCTCTACTGTTTTCATGTGAGAGATTGATATCCACCCAAGAAAATCCAAAGGTGATGCGTTCAACGTTCATGCATGGTTGAGATATTTCAGTCGGTGCCAAACTGATTCTAATAATGTAGATAGCTGCAGTTTTTCAAAGGATGGTCACCATTAGATTAATAAGATCACAAGATTAGAGTTTTTTTCAGTAGACTGCTGTTTTTGAAAGCTGAGACAACAAAAAATGTGGTGATATTGATAGATAATATATTACACTTGGCCTTTCACCTGAAGATAGATGGGATAGGCTCTAGAAGACGCCCATGACCCTAAATATGAGTAAGCAGGAATAGATAATAAATGCATGGATGTTTGAGTGAGCAGTGCTTAAAAAGGTGAGACACGGTAACAAAAAGCACCTGGTGGTGCTTCACCTGCAGATAAGTGGGTACCTGTCATGATTTGGCAGACGTGCATCCAAGAGTCTTTCTGAAGTAAAACTGTGGAGAAGCTTCCCAGTCTGTGAAAGGGTGAGAATATCCAGTTCAACAGTTCAATATTAACAGTTCTCTCAGAAAAACTGGAAAGAATTTGAGGCTTCATCATCTACATACACATGAAATTGTATAAAAAATAATAATGGCAGTGTGTTTACTAATAAGAAGATTGAACACCTATGGACAGGTATTCCAGTCCGGGACGACTGGATTTCATTCCACGAATCCTCAACATTTCTTGCTTTTTCCTCAGAGACATTTTTGATGTCACCCCACAAGTTTTCTATTGGTTCAAGGTGCAGGGATTGGGCTGGCCACTCCGTAACTTCTACCTTATTGGGCTGGAATGAAGATGCTGCTGCTTACTGGTGTGTTTGGGGTCATTGTCTTGTTGAAACACCAATTTCAAGAGCATTTCCTCTGTGGCATAAGACAGCATGACCTCTTCAAGTATTTCGATGTATTCAAACTGATTCACGATCTCTGGCATGTGATAAATAGACCTGACACCATTGTGTGAAACATCCCCATATCATGATGCCTGCTCCACCATGCTTCACTGTCTTCATTGTAATGTGGCTTGAAGTCAGTGTTTGGAGGTCATCTGATAAACTTTCTGTGGCTCGCAGATATCCTAAAATAAATATATATAAAATATAAAAAAAATAAAAATAAAATAAAAACATAAACTGTAACCTTTTTGGGGTGTTGTTTTTTTGTCATAATGGGACATCTGGAGGCTTTTTGCTAATATCTTGGCTTCACATCATTGGTTTTCACCACTCTGGCTTTTCTTCGATTCATTTGAATGGGAGTTTTTTTGTTTTCTTCCAGGTCTTTCTGGTTTTGGATGCTGTTTTATAGCATTTGAGGTTGTTTTAGGGAAGCAGCCTATCATATTCTGCACTTCTTTATGTTTTCCTCTCTCCAATCAACTTTTTAATCAAAATGCCCTGTTCCTCTAAACAATGTCTGGAATGATCCATTTTACTCAGAGAATAAGAGAAAAAGCATTATAACCAAAGCAATATAACAACATTTGCAGTCTTGGTACTTAAATAAGAGTCCCTTTTTGACACTTGTTTTGATCACAGAATCAATAACCTCACTAACTGAATTCCACGTCGCTATTTTTGAACGGCCGAACATTCCTTTTATTTACTTTCTGTAAAATAAACAGTGAACAGCAACAAATTTGAAAAAAACAAAACAAAAAAAACTTTCATCACGGTTTGATTTGGATTCAACTGTAGTGTCCCCAATGCATTTGCATGTTTGGAAATAAAATGTCACATTCTGGCCCGTCCCACACATGCCTAACCAGAATTTGGTCCATGTCAGAACCTTTGGGTCACATTTGGCCAAAAATAACACCTGCCAAAGCCATAAATCAGCCAAACCTGCCAAAAGTAGCCCAGGTTATACCCAATGTATAATGTAGTTCATCGTCAGCAAATTAGAAACCCAGGATGAATCTCTGTAGACATGTGACAAAACTGAAAACCACCTGTGGCACTTTGATTTGTTAATGCATCATAAGAAAAAGAGATAATTCTGTGGTGGGAATTAATTTATGGACCAAAAATGGAAAACAGTATTGTGTATAAAACAGACCTGCCAGACCTCTGATATATTGAGAAGCTTTGGCACATTAACTAACATTATTAGTTTTTTGTTTTTTTTTAAAGAAAAAGCTCTAGATATATGAGTTAGGACTAACTTGCGCTTGCTCTCCTTCAATCTATATGAAATACAGAAACCAACTAACAGTTTCAATACCTCACCATTTGCATTGTGCTAACTACAGTATAATGCAAAACGCTGCACTATTGTTATAGTCATTATTATTATATGTTTTTTTTATTTCTATTATTTATTTTTGTAACACGTTTTAGATATTGTTAGGGGGTAGTGTACCAGCCAGAGGTGAGCTGTGTGTTGAGCTCTTTCATTTATATTTCTTTTCTTTTCTCTTCTTTTCAGTTTTGCAGCTTCTGGCTGACTGGTCAGATTGTTGCTATGGAATGTGGTGTGGGACAAAAGGAGCGGAGATCCAGAAACTCAGTGACCTCTTGGAGAGGCCTCACTCTCCCTCTCCTCTCACTGTATTTGTATCTTGTTCTCTTCTCCTCCTCTATTCAACACTTTGCATTTCCTGCCTTTTCCTTCATGTCTCGCTCACTCTTTCACTCTGTCAGCCTGCTGTACTTTGATGTGGTGCGAGCCCAGGTACTTTGCTTTTTGCGTCCTTCGTGCACACATGCACAATCTCTATATCCTTTTGCCTTGAACGACACAGGCTGGTGCATGCACAAAATCGCACACGTGCAACCTTCAACACACATATACACACACACACTCTGACGAACAGGAATGTGTGGGAATCTCCCCTCTAGCTATCACTGTAACCTGCATCTGAAGCTTGTGAGGGGCCAAGAAGGCAACAGACCCATGAGACTGAATGCAAATAGAGGAGAAGCTTGTAGGCTGCCTGGCTGAGATCAAAGATCCTCTCCACATAGCTCAACTCTACTAGACATGCATGAACAACATTCGCTTCCACACAGGGTCTGCAAGCGTGTGTTTTTGTAGGTGTGGGAGCGTGCGCATACAGCGAGTGAACGCACTCACACGTGCAAGCACGCCCGGTCTGCGTGCGTGTGGGCAAGCTGGATTGTGGGGGTGCGAGAGCAGTAACATTCGCTTTAGCAGGAGTTCATACTCTCAGGAAATTTTTTAGCTTCAGGCAAATGAGTCATGCTGAATAAATGATCACCAACCTTGGAGGAAGCAGTTTCAAACACAAGCACTCAGGTAAATAAATAAGATGAGCCAAACTTTTTGTGTTCCCTGTTGTGGAATATGCCTTTAATTACGCCTTAAAGCTGTAAAACCTTTTTCATCTGTTTACAACATTTCATCATCACCTGTGTTTATAGACTGAGCTATTGGTATCAGTGACAGACCTCAGCCCTCAGTCAATGTTTATATCTCAGGCTGCAGCAGGCGAAGCGTTTTTTTTTGCTAATGCTCTGAAGATGAAGCTGAGCTTTTTATTTTTTCGAATGTGAGGTTGCGTTAAGTAATTATGAGTAGTTAATGTCTTGTTTGCAGTAAAAGTATTTACATCGTGTCACCTTTTCACCAGTAGAGGCATAATGAAAATAAACTAAATTTAAAAAAAAAGTTAGTGTTTGGTAGATTATTTCTTGGCAATAAAACTTATACTGTTGGGAAGCCTGTTTATTTCCCCTTTAAATGGTGGCACATTTATAAGGAACTAGGATTTGTGGGATGAGTAGTAGTAATCTCCTCTGCCAATAACAAGCGCTGCAACCAAACCCCCCCATCAGCCCCTCCAGGTGCTGAGAATCAGGCGTCTGATTGGATACTGGTGTCGCCTCCAAGAATGGGCATGCCATGCTTTGACCTATCTGGCCAGGGCAACTTCAAGCTGTCTGAAGCTAGTACCATCCACAAACTCAAGGCCAAATTCAAGGCGGTAATAGATGTCACCGACAGGCTTGCAAAGTGCATATCACAAGAAGACCTTTTCCTCGTCCTGTCAGTATTTAGCAACAGTCTTCTGCAGATTTGAAGTGAAGTTTTGCAGGACGATACGCTCAGCAGCTCGCTGCTCAAACAGTTCACAACAGACAGTGTGCAGCTGATCTCTACTAGTCTCATAGGTCTGCCAGGAAGCCTGACTTCAACCTCACTGAAACACTTGTGGGATCAACTTGGGCGTGCTGTTCGTGTGGTGTTGCCTGACTTGCAACAAATACTGGTTGGTCCCACAGCAGTGCATGACCAGGCTGGTGACCAGCATGAGGAGCTGGTGCCAGGCTGTTATAGCTTTGTGTAATCCTTACACCCAATACTGAGGTTCTGCTTTGTTAAACGAATACATTTAAATTCTTAAGTTAAGCCTTGTCTCTTCATTTGCAAAAGAGATTTTGCAAATCTTTCATTGGTGCAGCCCACATACTCAGGTCTGCTGCTCATCCAAGAAATGCATGTTCCTTAAAAATCTGGGACCATTTAAAATGGAAATAAACAGGCTTTCCAACGGTCTAAGATTTACTGCCAGGAAGCATTGTTACAAAAAGAAATAATCTACCAAATTTCCTCAAAATGACTTACTTTTTGCGCTTAGTTTCAAATTTACAACATAAATAGCTGTCTGGTGAAAATGTAAAGACATTTAATTCAGCGTTTCACTCAAACTGCTTTGAAATTAATGAAGTTAGAAGTGTTGTCGATGGCAAGAAATGACTTCTCTAGTGTAGTAGCCTACACTGAGACACACACACACACACACAGAAATGGGACATATGATACAAAAATATTCAACCCTAACCCTAAGATTTCATTAATATCTAAGATTATAATGCCATCTTATGCAGAAAGGGGATAATATAATAATATTTTTTTTGCTGTACCATGTGGAAGATGGGGGTGGAGTGTAGGTGACATGCTGAGAATTTCCCCCATAAACCAATCAAGGTTTGAAAATCATAATTTTGTACTTTATCTTTGTGGTATTTTGACCAAAACTTCTCACCCTTATTTCATAAAGACCTCTGAAAAATTTTCAGCTTAAAATAAGTAAATAGATAAAGACACATTATGCCTTTCTTAATGTCTGTTTGTACAAGGAAGAGTGTATTTGAGAAGCATTATTACATTATTACAGCCAAGCTCAATCAAGTCTACAGTAATGATTATTTTTATGTTTTAATGATTTTATTTGCCCTTTTGTGATTTTATGTATCTGTAAAGCACTTTGAATTGCCTTGTGTACAAATTGTGCTTCCCTAAATATGTGACACAAGCACATCGTCATAACGCTCCAGGAAGATAAAAGCATTCAGGTGGTTCACCCACTAGTTTGGTCCCAGCTGAAATATCCCAACACCTCTTCAGAATTAGCTGAAGTAGTTTGTGGCAGGTGGTCGAATGTAAAAACAGTATAAGAAAGAAAGAAAAAAAAGAACAAGGATGTATTGAAACCCTGCAGGCTCATTGCTACTTTCTGGATGATGTCACACGACTGCTAGGAAGCAAAGCGTTGAATAAAAAGCGACATGCCATATTAAAACTCACATTCACCTTGGCACCTGGGTATAAGTTCAATATCTGGATGGGAAAGGCACTTCTCTGTGGCAACAAGACCTCTACTTGGTGTTGATAAATCAGTCTGTTTCATTGTTTGCCACTCTGATTTATTGCAGCTTTCCCAAAGCATCAATGGGATCTGTGGTTGGGCGAAACTGTAAGTAGCAATAACCCACTGCTTTACACATAACTGAACATCGAAGATAGGCTACATTACTGCACTACTAGTGCTTGATAGCAAGTTAAGGCTTCATCCTAACAGCCATCTAACAGTGAAAGGATCAATTTTCTATGAAAAGGAAGAATTTAAAAAATGCTCATGTTGGTACTTTTCATTGGAGTTGTGCCTCAGGGAGCTTTATCTAAACACAGTAACAAATCCAAATAATCAAGGCTCTTGTATTAAAAAAAAAAAACAAGCAAGCAAACAATAATTTAATTAGTAACCCCTGTGTTAACCTTAATATTTAATGTCAAAAGCTGACCCCAATCTTGCAGTCATGACAAAATCTGATGCATTTGCTTTCAGCAACTGCCCATGCACAGTTTTTTTTTTTCCTACCCAACAACCTAAAAAGGAAAAACTGTATGTACATATACATTTGCAGCCATTTAAATTGTAGAGGGCGTGCCCAAGAATTCTAGTTAGTTTTCAGTTCTGGTGAAGTGATAAGAGCCTCACTGAGCAAGTGAGGAGCAAGAATCTTCACCATAGATTTATTTCCATCAGAGAAACTGAGTTGGAAGAAAAAGACTTTATTTCCCCTTTAAATACATTTATGTGTCAAGGAAATTTGTGTGTTGATCGTGTGTTCTGTGGTGAATTTTATTGTGGCTGTTTCCCTGCTCTGTGCTTCAGTTATCACATGACGTTTGATGCATCCAACTGCTCCCAACACTACATCTGTCAGCTGTTTGCACATAGTTTTAGAAGCCATCTTTCAAGAAGCATTTTAGTTCTTGTAGCTTTATAAAACACAAAACACTGTCTGCGCATGAGCCAACCTACCTCTGTAAGTAACCGCACTGTTGATTGCATTTAATCCTCAGAAGTTTGATAATTCAGTGAATATTTAATGATTTTTGTACATGTGCAAATCAAATTTTGACATTAAGCTATTCAGCTATTTTCATAGTCAAAGGAGAAAGTAGGGACTCTTATTCTGAAGGTTGCTCAGGACAAAAATGGAAAACCAAAGAATTTTCTTGATTTAAAAAAAAAACAAACAAACTTCATCTTTCCATCAATTTTGTGTGAAATGGGATTCATATTTTAGTTTCTGTGCTTTGTGAGGAAAAAGTTACACAGACCTGTAAACCCTCGTTGTTAAAATGAGATATTACAAATAGGTGTGTTGACTTAACTAAACACAACTTCATCTTTAAAGGGACGCTGTGTAAGATTTTCTTCCATCTAGTGGTGTGGAGGTATACTGCAGCCATTTTTTATCCCGCTCGTTTTCCGAAGACTCATTTCCATCTATGGTACCCCAGAAATGTCATTGATCCTGGAAACAGAGAAGTAATCGACCAGCACAACTTTTAGAAGTATTCTCTCAGCTGATGAGGCTAGTTTTGTGAAATAGTTGTTGTTTTCATTTTGTAATTTAGACCGAAAAATGTCACATATGTCCATTACAAGACAAGTTCCAATGTTGTCTTTTTTATTTTTTAGATCGATTACTTCAATGCTAATATCAGCCAGCAACAACTGAAAATGAAGACAAGCTAACCTAGCGATATAG